>JBAMCL010000678.1:0-98431 GCA_037075165.1 Hirtodrosophila histrioides | reverse complement strand
AATTTCAAGTCGATGGTCCTTAGATGACCCCATAATCCTTGAATGCCAATCGATAGAGTAGATCCTTACGATCCCAACGCACAAGGTCCTTTCAAAATCTGCAAGGATACGGCTGAATGGGAGCTAATACTAGACAGCAGTACCATATGTGCAGAAATTCCAAATTTTTGTTGCATACTTTAGGGGGCTGCTGATCTTAAGCTAGAATATCTTGCGGCATACTTTTAGCTATAGCTCGGCCACATCCTTAAGGATCTCGAAGACCCATACATTTCTGAACTCGTAGGAATCAGGGCTATCGATTGGCATTCAAGAATTTTCAGGATTTCACCGAAAAAAACACTTCAAATTTTTGCAAGGGGGTAGGTCAGAAAAAAGGACCAAAAATCACAAAATCGTCAGTAACTCGGTCATTTCAAGGATGATTTTGATGTCCTTTGGCCAAAAGATAGAGCACTTCGTCCTTAATCCGAATATATAACCCAAAGGACGAATATCCTTAAAGGAGCTGAGAAATAAGGACTTTTCTGTATACAGAAAACTAGCGATTTCTCGGCCGTATCCTTGCGTATCCTGACGAGTCCTGTGTCAGACAACTTGGCATTATCAGGGCTACCAACTGGCCAAAGGACATTAAATTCGTCCTCGTAGTTTCCAAGATATCGAGGATTTTGTATTTTGGGCACGATTCCTTTCGCCCTCGCACTGAAAAATTTCAAGTCGATGGTCCTTAGATGACCCCATAACCCTTGAATGCCAATCGATAGAGCAGATCCTTACGATCCCAACGCACAAGGTCCTTTCAAAATCTGCAAGGATACGGCTGAATGGGAGCTAATACTAGACAGCAGTACCATATGTGCTGAAATTCCAAATTTTTGTTGCATACTTTAGGGGGCTGCTGATCTTAAGCTAGAATATATTGCGGCATACTTTTAGCTATAGCTCGGCCATATCCTTAAGGATCTCGAAAACCCATACATTTCTGAACTCGTAGGAATCAGGGCTATCGATTGGCATTCAAGAATTTTCAGGATTTCACCGAAAAAAACACTTCAAATTTTTGCAAGGGGGTAGGTCAGAAAAAAGGACCAAAAATCACAAAATCGTCAGTAACTCGGTCATTTCAAGGACGATTTTGATGTCCTTTGGCCAAAAGATAGAGCACTTCGTCCTTAATCCGAATATATAACCCAAAGGACGAATATCCTTAAAGGAGCTGAGAAATAAGGACTTTTCTGTATACAGAAAACTAGCGATTTCTCGGCCGTATCCTTGAGTATCCTGACGAGTCCTGTGTCAGACAACTTGGCTTTATCAGGGCTACCAACTGGCCAAGGGACATTAAATTCGTCCTTGTAGTTTCCGAGATATCGAGCATTTTGTATTTTTCGCTCGTTTTTCTCTCGGTCGTGGACTGAAAATTTTCAAGTCGATGGTCCTTAGATAACCCCATAATCCTTGAATGCCAATCGATAGAGGAGGTCCTTAAGATCCTAAGGCATAAGGTCCTTTCAAAATCTGCAAGGATATGGCTGAATGGGAGCTAATACTAGACAGCAGTACCATATGTGCAGAAATTCCAAATTTTTGTTGCATACTTTAGGGGGCTGCTGATCTTAAGCTAGAATATCTTGCGGCATACTTTTAGCTATAGCTCGGCCATATCCTTAAGGATTTCGAAAACCCATACATTTCTGAACTCGTAGGAATCAGGACTATCGATTGGCATTCAAGAATTTTCAGAATTTCACCGAAAAAAACACTTCAAATTTTTGCAAGGGGGTAGGTCAGAAAAAAGGACCAAAAATCACAAAATCGTCAGTAACTCGGTCATTTCAAGGATGATTTTGATGTCCTTTGGCCAAAAGATAGAGCACTTCGTCCTTAATCCGAATATATAACCCAAAGGACGAATATCCTTAAAGGAGCTGAGAAATAAGGACTTTTCTGTATACAGAAAACTAGCGATTTCTCGGCCGTATCCTTGAGTATCCTGACGAGTCCTGTGTCAGACAACTTGGCTTTATCAGGGCTACCAACTGGCCAAGGGACATTAAATTCGTCCTTGTAGTTTCCGAGATATCGAGCATTTTGTATTTTTCGCTCGTTTTTCTCTCGGTCGTGGACTGAAAATTCTCAAGTCGATGGTCCTTAGATAACCCCATAATCCTTGAATGCCAATCGATAGAGGAGGTCCTTAAGATCCTAAGGCATAAGGTCCTTTCAAAATCTGCAAGGATATGGCTGAATGGGAGCTAATACTAGACAGCAGTACCATATGTGCAGAAATTCCAAATTTTTGTTGCATACTTTAGGGGGCTGCTGATCTTAAACTAGAAAATCTTGCGGCATACTTTAGCTATAGCTCGACCAAATTCTTAAGAATCTCGAAAACCCATACATTTCTGTACTCGTAGGAATCAGGACTATCGATTGGCATTCAAGAAATTTTTGCAAGGGGGTAGGTCAGAAAAAAAGAACAAAAATCACAAAATCGCCCGTAACTCGGTCATTTCAAGGACGATTTTGATGTCCTTTGGCAAAAAGTATCCTTGCGTATCCCGACGAGTCCTGTGTCAGACAACTTGGCATTATCAGGGCTACCAACTGGCCAAAGGACATTAAATTCGTCCTTGTAGTTTCCAAGATATCGAGGATTTTGTATTTTGGGGACGATTCCTTTCGCCCTCGTTATTTGAAGTGGCAACCTAACGATTGCTGTTGGTAATTCTGGACGAGCTCTGTATTAAACCGAAAATTAATTCTGAAAATAATAAATGCTCCCATCCCATCCATCAATAAAAATTAGTATTTGATTGTTAAACGTTTATTTAATTAAATTTGAATTTAACAATAATGATAAGAATTAATAAACTAATGAATAAGATTGTACATATTTATCATGATACGCTCCTTATTCAAAAATGAAATATGTAAATAATGTAATATAATATCCTCTGTTAGGGTATACAAAAATTACATATGTAATAATAGCTAAATATAATAGATAGTTTTTAGTTGTTTACATGCAACCTGTCAGAGCCAATGAAGTCGTTTTCACAATTCAACTTTCCAATTTGTGGGCTTAAAAATAGCAAAACATACCAGGCGAACAGAAACCACCAGGAAGTCGCTAAATAGTATAACAGTTGCTGATTAATGTAACAGCCAAACGACTGTTATACAACTATGTTATTAACATTAGTCTGTCATTAACAGAACGTTAACAGTATGGTAACAGTACTATAACTGACGGTGACAGCGGGTTTACAGGTTGATAACTAGCGTTAACAGAATGATAACATAGTGCTAACAGCATGTTATAGTGAGTTAACAGAATGTTAACAGGATGGTGTTCGCAAAAGTATAATGAAATTTAATCAATCTGCTACTTAAACAGTAGCTTGAACCCATTACCGTTGAATGCTGATCGAATTGGATTTCTCCAAAATACGTTAAAAAATAATAAACATTATTGTTTATTTGCATGAAATTTACATAAATATGGTTAATTCTGAGTTCGTATTGTATTTGACTTATCACTAAATAAGCTGCACAAGGAATTAGCCCCACTTTGAAGTCAGTTCAGCAGCATCCTCACTGAGCTTGACTAATTGAAGTGCCGCAGACTGCCTGATCTGTTCGGCGAGCTCACCTGCGGATGGCCATAGATGTAGGACTTGGGAGTATTGTGTGCGGCGACAATGCGACGGAGTGGACAAATCACCAGAGCCGATTGAGCTGCTTGGCGATGGATTACGTTAACGATATTCAACATATTTTTTTTTTTTTTGTGATTCAGTTTTTATTTGTTATCTGTCCTGTGACAATAGACAAATTGCTTAGAAAATACGTTAAACAGGATTGCTTAAGCTCCAGTGAACTCAAGCAATATATATTACAAAGCTTATTTGTTTTTAGTTTATTTTAGGTTAATTAACAACTCTACTTGGTAGGTCCAATATATGGTATATTTTTAAGCGTCTTAAGTCCATACTGATATCTAAGAGGTCCAGGGCAAGATTATTGTTATGGTTATCTCGTCTATTTATATAACTCTCAGCACGTCTGGTGATTTCATCTTAATTGCATTTTATTAATCAAAATATTTCGCCGTGCAACGCTGGCGTTTTACCAGCTAGTATATATATCAAATACTGAATTGTCGTGGATTGTCAAGATTTATTGAAGCTGTGAACATATTTCTATAAAAAGCATATTGCACTGAATATAGAACAATAATTTGCAGTAACGAAAACATTTGAGCCAATCTAGCCAGGGTCGATAATTGCATTAGTGATAAGATTTACTCTATACGGCAAACCTCTTATCAATTCACTTATATGAGTGTGAATATCAGCTGATTAGGCGAAATCACTGCACACTCTTAGTTAGTATAGTTCGGGAAGTCATTGCAGACGTTTGTATTTAGACGGCATAATGCTAAAAGTAGCTGTTATCGGGGCAGGCGTAAGCGGCGTTACAAGTGCTATCAAAATTTTAGAGCATTACCAGGATGAGAAGAAGACAAATGTGCAGGTGACCATAATATCTGAAGAATTTTCACCCAATACAACGGGTGATGGATCGGCGGGTCTTTGGGGCCCCTTTTTGCTAGGCGGCACAGATAAGTCAAAAATTTGGTAGGTGTCTAGTAGTATGAAGTTAGCTTGCAAATACAATTAATGTCTTATTGTTGTTATAGCAAATGGTCCAAAGACATGCATCTATTTCTGGAGAAAATTTGGCTAAGTGAGGATGCTGGGGAGGCAGGTGTCTGTCTAATTCCATGCGTGCGTTTGACCATGGATCAAAATGTCAGCGTAGAGGATTACTGGCGTGACATTGTCTATGGTGCTCAGGATCTAACACCTGAACAACTGGCTGTATATAATAAAGATAGAAAACAAAAGTTTACGTAAGTGAGCGCTGGTCTATAGAATTTCGGCTAATTAATCCTGATTTAACTTAAATTTCCAACACAGTTCCGGACTTTCCTTTGTCACGTACACTTCCGAACCCATTAAACTGCTGCCCTATCTCATGAAGCGCTTTGTTCGGAGGGGTGGACTTGTTCTCCAGCAGAAAATCACAGATTTGGATAGCTTTGTCAAGGACTCGTCCTTCAATGTGATTGTGAACTGTACAGGACTTGGTTCCAGGCAGCTGCTGAACGATGATCAGATGTACTCGGTTCGCGGTCAAGTGTCCCGTATCAAGGCCAACTGGGTATTCACCGCGATCCTTGATGAGTGTGATGAGGGTAACTATATTATACCCAAGTAAGTGTTATATCAGATATATTTCTGTGCTTGCCATTAATATCTCTTACCTAACAGCTCCGAGTCCGTAGTTCTCGGTGGAACCCACCAGGAAAAGGACTATAACACCAAGGTCTGTGAGGTAGATAAGCGATTTATTATCGATGGATGTCGTGACCTGATGCCGGGACTAACGCATGCCCAGCATCTGTTCGATTGGGTGGGACTCCGCCCCGGACGTGTTCAGCTGCGACTGGAATCTGAGAGGCGTGGCAATAAGTTGGTTATTCACAACTATGGACATGGTGGTAGTGGCGTAACCTTATCCTGGGGCTGTGCGGAGGATGTCCTTACTCTGTTGCTAGCTGCAAAGCTTACCTCAAAGCTGTAGCTAAGTACATCATATGTTAAGTGTTTTATCAGCTGAAAATCAAGTGCTATTATACAAATTGTATAAACATACGAGTCCATACTTATGTACATATAAACAATAAACATCGCTTATCAATTTTGCCTTATCGCGTTCACAAGTGGCTATGTCTGGTTTGAAATTAATCTGGTTCCTCAGTGAACTAACTTTTTGAAATTGCAGCCCTTGTTTTAGCTCTTGTACAAAAAAAACAGCTGACTAAATTGTTACACCAGAACTGGAAAGTATTTTAATGGACCTAATGTAAATTCACATTCAGAAAATTGTTTCCACTTAAAAAGAGTTATATTTATAAATATTTGTGATTGAGAGGGTAACAGGTATCTTAAATCTTATTCATTCATTCTCATTAACTCCTCCTCTCTCTCTTTTCTTTCCTTTGCCTTCAAGGCTTCGTGGAAGCCCTCAAATCCAGGCATATCATCATATTTCAGGATCGGATCCAGGGGCAGCATATAGAGCAGAGCATACATTTCATCCAAATCACGCAGCACATCGAAGGGCCGCTTATTGCCGACCTTATAGATGGAGTATATGGATCGGCCGTATTCCGAAAATGCAGCCAGCTCAGCGGCGTACTGTTCCTTAGTGCTCAGAGCAATGAAACAGACCCGGGGCATGTGCATATGCTGAGCTACCGCTCCGAATACATCGAATATGCACAACTGGAAGTCAATGTCCCCATACAAGTCCTGTGGAAAGCCAAGCTCATGCACCATCAAGCTATCCAAATTATCTAATTCCATGTTATCCCTGGTGCTATCCATCAGTTCCTTCTTCATTATGATGAGCTGTTGAAATAGACCCTTGGAAACTGTGGAGGGCAGAAACACCCTGCAAAATGAATGCTTAGTTTGCTAATTTATCCAAAAAGGAGAAGAGATATTTACCAGGAATGCCACTCCTCTGTCATCCATTCGAGCAAAGCTACAGCTTCAATTTGCGTTTCAGACTCGTTCATCATCATAACCGAGCATTCATTGCGTAAAATGTGCCTACAATAGTCTGAATATATACTCTTCATATCATCCATCTCATGCAGACCGAGTCCTTCAAACACAATGCTCTGCAAAAATGAGTTTTGCCACATGAATTCGATTACTAAGTTATAGTTCCTGTTAAGACATTATTTTAGGTGTGCTTTAACTAAATAGCCGAGACCACTTGCTTGAAATGGATATCTGTTATAGGCTTGCCCTCCCACACATCCCATTTGATATCGTATTGCAAAGGCCGCACATCACCCATATTAAGTTTAACTTTAAATTTAGCTTGCACTCAAAATTTGTTCAGTCACAAACGAATATATATATATAAATGACAAAATACATAACTTGACGTACGTTTAACACAGCCTTTCATAAATAGAAACAATGATTGTTTTTTCCACAAAGTATCTTCATATTTATGTAGACTTTTATTTGTGGATCCCAGATAGTTGGTATATCATTCTCTTTTATGACATCGGATGTTTCATTCCTATAATTGCCTGGGCTGGCCGCAATAACGATAAATGTGAATGTGCATTAAAAATGCAAATGACATGTGTATTCCAGCAATGAGATCCTTTGTTCGAATGGCATAATTAAATGCGTATACAAGCGATAACAATCAAATGAAATAGGTGTAAATTTAATTTGTCTAATGTCTCAATTTGAATAAATATCCAAAACAAATGCCTGCAATGGTATGTTAATAATAATGGAAAATCGCACCCATGTCTATGACAGAAATCCACCCCAAACAACTCGAGTGGAGTCAAGTCGAGACTACGCATTAAAATTCAAAAATTGAAACACGTCTTACACACCTTATATATTATAGTAGACCCTCGCAGCCTTCGTCTTGTTGGATTTTAAAATTCAGAACACTTCGGGTGTCATTTACGGGGCAACAACCAATTGGCAACTCGCATTTTGGGATAACTGAATTTGGGCAATGTCAAAGCAAACGCCAGCCAACGCATTTTTAAATGTTTCCAACATCTTGACAAGCTGCCATCCTCCGTGTCCTTATCCATATCAACCCGCCAATTGGATATTTAAATACAGACGACACTTTTAATGGCAAAGTGTCAGTTGGGCGAAATGTTTGCCCCACTTTTAGGGGGGGATGCGTGAGGGCATGTCTATTCCGAACACGTATCGGTCATGTCTCGTGCCTGCTGATAAATTCAATATTGAAAAGAAATAATTTAATTTTCACATTTCCCTTGGCCATGCGAGAGTTTTCCCAGGAATTCAATCAATTTGTTCGTCGTCTTCTTACAGCAAAATTCTTGCAAATATAATATTACTAGCGTAACTTTGATTAAAGACACTTTTCTTATATTTTATAATTAATTTCGCTTTAAAATGTGCTAAGATCTCAAGCTCTGCATTCGACTCTAATTTAAATTTGCCACAAAATTAAAATTTATAATATTTTTTTACAGCTAATATTTCTTTTGTTATTAAACAATTTTTGCTTGAGAAAACAGAAAAATGAAATTATGCTGCAGATTTATAAGAAAAATTTCACCTGAAGGCCAAGAGTAGAATACTGCAAATTATTTTATGTAACGGATTAGAACCATATTCGTCGGAGTTTATGATGGGGTATAAAAACGTCTCATTTGGGACTCATTTAATCCGCCAAATTGTTTACACGCACAGCGCGCAATTCCTCCATCCTCCACACATGGGCTGCCCCTGCCACAACCCTAACCCTAACCCAATCCAAGCCCAAACACTCCACACACCACACACCACACAGTCAGAGCAACAATCGCGAATTTGAATTCATTCGAAAATCGTTTAACGGTCGTTGGCTGTTTTTCAGCGACACCTGCGCATTCCCAATGCCACCAAAGCTGGTGGCAACGAGGAGGGGGGCCCAGTTGGTTGCCCAGCCGCAGCATGACTTGCCCCCGCTTGGCTCTCAGTGGTTTTATTTAAAATCGAAAATGCGGAAATGCGGAATTGCGCGTACAAAACACAAAATGAAATGCAAAACGGAAACTTTTCTTGATTGTAATGGCTGTGGCACATGCAGACCGTGCGCCTGGACCTGAATTGGGATCCGGAAATGGATGTGGCAATGGTTGCACTTGCCGCCAGCCGCAAGGTGTATGCAGCTGTGTGTTCCTGTGTATGTGTGTGTGTTGTTGTGTGTTCGTGCGCGGTTGTCGCGTGGCAAACAAATAAACAAAGGGTTCAACAAAAGCAGCGGTCCAAAGTAATTCAAAACAAGCGCGTTATTGAAATGTTTGAGCGAAATGCAAAGCATCTCGGATTAACCAGCCTTCCGTCCCGCTTACACGCCATTTGCTGGCCTTGTTATCCTTTGCCGCACAAGGAACTCCATTGTTTATTTATTTACTTTTAAATACCGAATAATCTGCACACTGAAGCGATAAATACTTTTGAGATACAATACTAAATGATACCGTGTTAATTCGTGCGCAATCCCAAACTTATTCAATATTTTTTTAAGGCTAATAACAATATGCTCGTAGCTTTAGATTGATAGCTACAACTTTTCTAAGAGTTACTTTAAATCATCTTTCAATTAAAAAATGTTGTACTTTTGGGTTAAGTTTTAAGGGCGATTTTAAGGAATATTTCCCAGCCAATTAAACCATAAAAGTCTCTAAGATAATCCAAATTGCGAAATGTTCTTAAATAAGCACTCCAAAATTGTTAAGTGTTTTAAAAACCGCTTTCGGTATTGTTTGGCTATAATTCTAGGTCGGCTTGTGTTTCCGTAGCATTTATTAGTCCCATTGCATTGCCCCCAATTCCCATTTCATGTCATAATTGTGCTTATAAAAACAAATTAAACTTCAATTTTGTGCGCCAACTCGTTTTGAGTATGCCGTGTGGTTGTCTGGCGGTTTCTGAACTCGTAAACGACTTTTCCAGCCAACAGGAGCCTGCCAGGATACCAGACGACTCCTAGAGTCCCACTTCCCCGGCTTGAGATCTCAGTTAACGTGGGCTCAGTTGTTTTTGGGGTCTTGGGAGGCGAATGTTAAGCAACTTCCGCTTCAGTTAAATGAAGTTAGCTTGTTGCGACTTATGCAAAAGTTTTCAATTGCCTTTTATTGTTGTTGTTTTCGTTTATTTTTGTTGTTGTTGTTGTTGCTTTTTTGTTATTGCTTTTCGCGTTTTGTTGCCAACCATCTCAGTCAAGTGAAATGCAAATTTATTCAAACTGTTCAGCGGCAAAAGTTGCCACCGCCGTCAAAAAGTTGTCTGGATTAAGGACTATGGCGATAATTAAATACCATTTTTCGCATTTATATTTGCATTTTGTTGAATAATTGCCTTTATTTTCTTCTTAATTTGTTTTATATTCAAGCTAAATACATTTAAGGATTTAAAGCTTCACTTTCAACTGGTTAAGATGGGAAGATATTTGCACAAAATTTGTATTACTACATTTCAACTTTTTGAAACTTGAAATTAGACATTCAAATGCTAAGCAAGAAAAGCCAAATATATTTATGTATAAAGATAAATAGTAAATAGAGTAGTAAGTTAGTTAATTAATCATTAAGTTACCACAATATAAATTTATAAAAAAGAAAAAATTAAACTAATTCCTTTAAATGCCATTTCTTATTATTTTAATGCTAATTTTAATTTTGTTTTATTTATATTTTCTTGCACTAATCTGACTTTAGAAGTTTGTTTGTATTTGTTGTCTATATAGCTTAGGTTTACTTTAAGTTGTTCATAACATAACAAAAGAATTAAATGGAAAATATATAATAATAAATAAATGTCACTTGAAACATAAGTAAACGTAATAAATATTTACAGTAGATATACACAGAGTTATAGAGACCGATGATAAGATTATTCATATTTATTTTTTGGTAAGAATACGCTTAAAAGTAAGTTAACCTCATCTTTCATCAGCACAAGCCTGAACCATACAAGTTTATTTATTAAAAGAAACCCTTTTAATCCAACTTCTTTCAACTTGGGCCATCACGTAGAATCGATAGTTAGGTATAGATAGTTAGCTGTAGATAGTTAGCTATAGATAGTTACTTAGCTGGACACAAAAGCAGTTATGCTCATTAGCTACACGCGATTCTCGAATAAAAACGAAATGACAAATCAAATGCTCAAAGGAACAAAAAAAAAGCTGAGCAGACGACTGCGAAAATCAGTTACAACTATGGACAGTTATCTCAGCGGGTCATCTCTTCACGAAAGGACAATTATGAGTGGACATGCTAATTTGTGCGTGGCCAGCGAGGATACCAGGCCAAAGGACATACAGACTGACACGCGCCAAAGCAGAATACCTCAATATTTGTTGAGGGAACGTGATTTGGCGCATTTGCCATGGCCAGGACATGCGAAGGACCGCGCCCAACAAGCTTCAAGACAGAGCCGCGCCCTAAGTCATGGACAACTCAGTGAATCCTTTCATTACACACACATACACACACGCACTCGATTACCCAGCGTTGCCTAAAAGTATGCAAAATGTTTTGTTCACGCTGCACAAACAGGCGCTTGAACTATGTTGCACACTGAACCTGGAGAAAGGACATGAAGCGTAACCGTTGAGCACGCAAAGGGTTAATTAATTAAATGCGGTTTAGCTGCTTTGATATATGCCTAACTAGCAGACAGGCGAAGGTTAAAGATACGGCTGCAGATACAGCCACAATCTGCTGCACACGGAGTCTGGACTCCGCCCAGAATGTGGCTGCTTCAAGCCACACCCCAACAACCCATTGAAGAAGAAGAAGGCGGGTGGCAGCAGCCTCTTTGATGTAAACTTCGTAAAGTCTCAAGAAAGTGCCCTGAGCAATCGTTTAGCAATTTCCAGCCACAAATTCGAGCACGAAAAGTTGAAAAGCGTTCAGTTTAACGCTTCAATTGCCCTCAACTCGGAATCCGCATACCTAAAAACTCGTACTTGTATCTGTCTATAAGGGAAAATTGAAAAACAAAAAACTCCAGCTTGGGTGTGTCTGTGTCGTTATCCAAGCCAAGTTTTAATAGAATTTGTGGAAAAAAAAATGAGAAAAAGGTAAAAGGCTGCGTCGGAATGACGTCAATTAAAAGCACTTAGCTGTTAATTAGAAGCTCATTTTCAATTAATCAAAATGCCAAAAGAAGCGCCAATAACATCAGTTACAACAGTTAACGGCATCGCGTGTGCTGCCCCAAAATTCTGGAAGAGATGCCACCACAACAGTGTGGCAATGTCAACGCCAATTGATTGCCACAAGGCATTAATAATTCAGGAGCATCGTTGAGCCGTTGATTTCAATTGAAGTCGAATGTTGGGCATCTCATTTCATTTGTGTTAGCTGCTTACTAAATTATTCGAGACTCGCAGCCAAATTGTTTGGGGACAGCAACTGGAACATCAACAGCCTATCCACTTGCCATTAATGGCGCTTAACCTGCCACAGCCACTGCCACTGCTACAGCCACTGCCACATGCAACGTTCCTCGCATCCGGAACAACCACACGGCACACCTATAAACATTAACTTGTCAATAAAGGTAATTCATTATGTCGCTCTCGAATGCTCCGGGGAACGTCTCCGTGGCTGAAACAAATTGTCTGCCCGTTAAACCATGAGCCGCAGTACCTGTATATGCCAGTTATCAGCACTTACCTGCCTCTGCCTCTGCCTCTGTATCTGTATCTTTTTAGCCGCGTCCCATTTGACATTCACACTCAACTTTGGCTTCCGCTGCGGTTTCTCCATCGATGAACAATAAAATATTCCTCTGATGGGTAATAAAAAGCTTATTGCTTATTGCTTAACGTTTGGCCCTGCGGACAAAAACGCGATGGTTGTGGCAACGATTTAGGATAAGTTAAGGGGTATTCAGCTACACAGTATAGTAACTGTTTGGTTCGATAAAATTGGGCAATCAACTCTTTTATTTATTGGAATATTATAGAACAGCTTTGTCTAAAAACTCATATGAAGTAAGAGATATTTACTTTAGAGATATTATGATAAACAGTTGATCTAAATAAATATGATCAAGCTCAGATATGTGAACGATATATAATATATATATATATATATATATAATATTATAACAATGTTTACCCGATCGATGGTAACTCGAGATACATATACTTTTGCTATTTATCATATTATTTCTACATTGCATAAAGGTATTGCAAGGCTTAAAACGTTTACATAATTAAAATTATCGCAGATCTCAATGAATATTAAAATACTTTTACTATTTATTATATTATATCTATATTGAATAAAGGGATTCAACATATAAAAACGTTTACATAATTCTAGCTATCGCAGATCTCAATAAATTCAAATACATAATTAATTGTTTTCATTGGGGCATCCAAAAACGAATTAAAATTGTATCTTAAAATATTTTGAGAGTTATCTGAGTATTAAAATTATATTTAGAGTATATCTATTATAATGGATACATTTTCAAATATTTGAGAATCAAAGATAATTTACATTTCTTCGCAAAGAGCTATAGAAAACTACATTTATTTGATTAAAAGGATTAAATTTGTTAAATTTTTAATTATAAATGAAATAAATGAGGCTTTTTCCCCTCATTTCTCAATATATACCAATTCTTATTTAAAGAAACATTCACTTATTATACAGACGAGTATATATGTATCTTTAAGCTTCGTATGCTTACCTGTGGCCAATGTGGTGGCCAAAGAAAAGGACATGGACATGGATAGTCAACAGCGTCGTCCTTGTGGTCGCTGCTACTCGCGTGACACGTCAGATCAATTTTTCGAAATATATTTTCTTTGAAATTTATTTGCCTGTCATTAGAGTTTGGCTAAAACGTGCTTTGGTCACATTTGCAAGTGCTCCGCTGGGGGCAATGGCTGAAACAGCAGCCATCCAGAGTGGCATCTGTAGATGGAGAGTTAAGAGTCAAGGGGGGTCACGAGGAGAGCGGGAAAATAGCTATGTAGATAGTCGCACAGCGGTGACAAACCATACGTGAGCAGATACGCTGCAACAAAATACGAATACATATTTATGTATCTGACGGATACGTGTAGAGCGCGCATCGCACGTGTGTTTTATGAAAATTGCATTTCAATTGACAAAAAGACGGAACGACTGAAGCAGAAGCAGAAGCATAAAATATGGCAATTTATAGCGACGCTGTGCTGAACTCTTTCGAGCTTTATGTGCCCCAAACTCCCATGAATATTACGCTGATGAAATTGTTTTCATTTCGACAATTTTCGTTGGCCAACGCGGAGACGACAGCGACGGCGACGGCGACGCGTGTCGACGGGCGGTCCTTGGTTCGAGTTGATCCTTGGTTGGGCTGGTTAGGGGGAGGGCTGTTGCCTGGCTTTGGTAGTCAGGATATTTATTATTTTATTAGCGGCGTGTGTTCACCCATTCCAACATTTTCTATTCTGGGTGTGGCGCAATTTTTACGGCCACTCTCTTAACCCTTCCGCTGTCTATTTGGCCAAAAACGCCGTGGCCAGGCTGTTATGATAATTAAGTAATGGTTCCGTCCACACAGCCACATGTCCATCTCCACATCCATGTCCTTGCCGACCGCTTGTCCTTAAGTGCTGCTCACTCGAGCGTCACTGTTTATGCAAACGGGATTCACATTCACGGACTTGGGGCTCGGGCCTGCCTACGGACTGGAAGTCCTTTCGACTGTCCTTTGGTTCGTCTGACTGTTTGTTTGTTTGCTTCTCGTGTTGCTTTTCGAATTGAGTTAGCACTGTTTTTCTTGCTGTTATTGTTGGCATGAATAATTACCTTAAAAATCGTAACTCTGTTGCACATGCATAATGCACGACTTGAGTCAACACATCAACATTCAACGCCACAAATAGCTCAAGGAATATATACCTACTACAAATGTGTGAGTAGCTCTCTAGTTGTGCTGGCCATAAAGTTCTATACACATATACTTTCTATATAGTCCATTACGACTACTGGCAGTCATTGATTAAATTTAATCTAAAGCAATTTCCCAATAGATTTGCAATCAGGCCTGTGCATAACTTTGCTTTCGCAATCAGTAGTATTAATCGCCAGGGTTAAAAAACAAACCAATTACTTTCATTTCTAGGTTACGAATACTTTTCAATATATTTGTATTTATTTTTTGTTGCGTACATTTGTTTCTTTTGTACATTTTTCAAATGCTTTTTAATTTATTCTAATTTTCAGGTTACGAATACTTTTTAATATATTTAAAATATTTTTGTTTCGTAAATTTTTCAAATGCTTCAAAATGTATTTGTATTTTTTTAGGTTGCAAATACTTTTTAATATATTTCAATTTCTTTTTTATTTCGTAAATTTTTCAAATGCTTCAAAATCTCTTGTATTTTTTTAGGTTACGAATACTTTTGAATATATTTGCATTTTTTATTTCAGCTTCTTATTTCATTCGTAAATTTTTCAAATACTCTTTAATATATTTGTATTTGTTTTTTTTATCGCTTTTATTGATTTGTTTAATAAAATACATTTAATATTTGATCAACTTTAGGTTGCTCGAAATTGTAAAACAAACTTAGTGATCGTCGCGACTATAATGATATAATATATTTATTTATAACTATTTGTTCATTACTTAATTGCAGATGTAAAGAGATAAATAAATAGTGCAATTAAAAAACGGTTTTCTACGAAAAATGTTTATTTTTACAGCCATTCATTAAATTCATTCAAGCTTATTAAACTTAAAATAATAAATTTTTAAGTTCTCAATGAAATTGTGTCTTGTATGAGCATTTGGTTGTATGAAAATAAAGTATAAATATATATTTACAACTGTTTTTAGTTCAATTTTAGGTTTATATCTGCAATGGAGTATATTACCATTTCCTGCCGCACAATGTAGCTGAATGGCTGCTTGCCAAACGATTTGTAAAAAGATTTCATTTATGGTTTTATGCTCACATGCCACTTAACAACTACCAACAATCGCAGATAAAAAGGCCTCAATGCGGCCCGATAAAAGCCCAAAAATCAATTGAAGCCATTGCGCAAATACCAAATACCAAATACAAATATCAAATATGAAATACTGTATATCAGTGTCCCCGTCAGGTGACGATTGTTGCATGGACTCTGAACAGGTTCTATTGAAGGTAATTAGACGGTTTTTGGCTTTCGGTTTTGCCGTGTTATCTCCATAGCTTAACAGTTATCGTAAGCTTGAAGGGGTTTTATCATCATATCTGAATGGTCAGAATTGTTAATGTTGCCTGTGGGGGCCAAAGTTCAGTGCGCGGCATGGAACACAAAAGACCTTAGTGCTTCCTAATTGCGCACTAAATTAGCTTGAAAACAAAAAACAAAAAAACAAGAAACAAAAACAAAAGAGACCAGCCCAATGAATGAAACGAAATATACTCGAAGATGAAATGTACCGCCAATCAAAAAGGCGCACATAAAAATTACCAAATAAATTGCCGAAAAAGAAATGGGAGAGATATGAATGAATAAATATGGGCTGCCCAACTGGTTGGCTTTATGACTAATTTAAATTGTTGCCTTCAGGCACCGCCTCTTGTGTCAAAACTGCGACTGCTGATTTCAATTTGAGTATGAGAAACAAAACAATTGAATTCACTTCAATGAGAATTATGATTAACTGTCCACCAAATTGCGCTAAATACATAGTATGTGAGCTCCTTTATTCATCAAATTTATAAAGAGGGAGTTGAGTGGAAATGTCTAAGAAAAACAAAAAATATGATTAGGATGTTAGATTAATGCAAAGTAAGCCGCGTAAGTTATGTATCCTATAAACACTACAGTATATACCTTTTAAATACTATTAATATCACTCTACACATACATCTCACTACAGTTACACCTACCTTATAAGCACCCTATTGTAATCTTCCATCTATTGCTAATAACATTTCTATCTACATCCCACCTACTAAACTAAACTTGTGATATAAAATAGCCCAAGTCCTTAGTAGACAGCGCTATAAACTCTTTGTTAGTTTAAACTCTTAAAGTTTAACTATCAATATTAATAAATAACTTAAGAAGTTATGTTTTAAACCTAGGAAGAGCATTTTATATAGACATGATAATTATAGAAGTTAGCTCATCTTGAGCTCTTGGCATTTTTGAAGTTTCTTGAATGTCGTTTCTTTGATTTTGGTCGGAATGAGTATTAAAATAGTCATAAATACTTTGTAAACACAACCAAATTCCTGAAATATTAATTTCACCTTCACTTATGGAATTTTGAGCGCTGTTTCGCTTTGGTTTCAATGCCGAGCTCATCATCGAAATTGACGTTCAATGGCACCCACACTAAACCATCCGGGGACTGAGCTCGTTTGGTGGGGACTATCAGTCCTCAGCCTCGAGGCCCGCAATGTTATTGAGAGAGCATTCGGGGCTGGCTGATGATCAATTTAAATTAAGCCAAAGATTTTGTTTTAATTAAAAATCTTCAAATACGCTTAATGACAATTAATTGGTCAACATCATCGGCTCTCGATCGCCAGGCCAGGGGATCCAAGCAGTCTCCTAAATTTTCACTTCCACAGTTTACACTTTACAGCCGGGTCTGGATTTTGCAGCGTCATCTCCACTGCATGATCGCCAGATGGCCACCAGTCACGCAACCACCATAAACCGAACCACTCGCCGGGATCCGGCTCACATTGCAGGGCTGTAAGTTACTTTCATGTGGTTCCATTGTGGGCATGTTGGAAGGCTCATTTCGAAACCGTTTTTCAATTGAAACAAATCAAACTGAAAAGTGACGACACACCCACGCAACACCCTCGACTACATTTCGCCTGATATATAAAATCAGTCGATCTATCAGTGTAACAATTGAAGATTGCTTGTTTAGAAACTGTCAGAACATCGCATGTGTAGCACTAGAAACTTATTCTATATGTATACAAAAGGGAAAGCTAACGGCCCTGGCAGCCATTGCTTATTGATTAGCTATAAAACACGTAACAAATAATTATAAAGGAAATTATATATATTCTTTGGCGATAAACCTGATATTTTCTATATAATAGCAATAATCTAATCCAATAGTTAGATTCAACCTTTGCTAAGTTTCTGCCCTTACAGAAATTATTTCCCATTTGTGATTTCCAGTCTCGGCGAGATATTGTGAAAGTGAATTTCCTTTAAGTGTTCCCATATTCACTTATTGACAAGACTTTGTGAATTAAATTCACTCTGACTCTAATGAGATATGATTGAATTTACCAGCTCATAGGCAATAATAACTATGAAAAAGGTTGAATGAAAATAAATGTCTCAACATTTTGAAGGAAGTGAAAATCGTAACAGATCTGATAGAATTATAATTTGATTGATAATTTAAAATTAGGCACATGTTTTTAGTGGATTTATTGTAAATGGTAGGAAGTTAATCCGCACTTTAGGAGAAACCTCTAAGAAAACTCGTATACATAGTATTTTGTATTTGTGTTATTTTTTTCTCTTCAACACATATGTTTAGTTAGTCTTTAGATAACATCTACCAACTCTGTAAATATGTGGATACTGGCATATTAAACTCTATACATGGTTAGGTAAGAGCGTAGGATCACAACCACCAAAAAATTAAAAATTTAGAATGATAGATATAGATTTTTCATTGTATTTATAGTTAAACGAATCTTAGGCTTCTCTATAACTTCAAAAGCTATGCAGTTTCAAAAATACTGACGTGCTTTCCACATGCCTCTTACTCATTTATAATCCGGTTTTCAATTAAGCTTCTCTCCCGAATTAATTAATAAATGAAATATATTTCTTTTTTTTATCGCTTATTTCAACGTATGACAAATCCAAGGAATTTAATTGACTTATTAACGGCACACACTCGTGATGATACTCCTACATATGTGTGTGTGTGTGTGTGATGTGTGTGTGGATGTGGGTGTTTTTCCCAAAGGTATTTAAGAGTAGGGTAAACATTACTAACCTCGTTACTTACCAGCAACAGCTTATTATTAACTTTATAGCTGCGAAGCACACAACAACAAGAGAAGAGCGCATTGGGTGTGAATTTTAATGATGGCCAGCAAAATGACGTTAATAACTAGTTGTGGTAAGGCAGCGGGGTAAATGGGTGCAGAACTAACTAAGGTAATCTCTGAACTTAACAATGCGCGACGTGGCATAAACTGGGTTCGAGTCCAGCTGACGGTCCCCGAAGACAACACAACTGATGGACTGCTGATGACATAATATGCAAATAACGTAAACAAACACAGATACACAGGTATCTATCAACACACACACACAAATCACACACATACACACATGTGTTTGCAAGTCCTGTGAATACGAGTATATAGTTTTTAGCTTGATTTCTTCAGGGAATTTCTCTGTGCATGCCAGCTGGCAAAATGAACGAGTATTTTACATTGAGTGTATTTGTTGCAGCTCGTTTGTCTTTGGCACTGGACTTGGTAATTAAGTTAATTACTTTAACATGTAACTGGAACCGCTGAAAGGTGCGGACCTGTGTGGGCGGAGGGGCTAATCGCCGTCTTTGACAGCTGTATATGTCAGCGGGCTATGGGCGAGTATTAGGTGCCAGTTTTGCATATCCAACGCCTTTCGTTGTAATTAAAATAATTACCCCTTCCGATTAACCCAGTTTCGCGTGCCTTTGCCTCTGCCTCGCCTCGGCCCCTCGCCTCACCCCTCACCCTTACCCTAGCCACAAGCGGCAACGGCGCTGCTCAATTTGTTGCATTAGGTCGTCCATTAGCCCGCATTGTCTTCAGTCACAGTTTCCAGTGACTGTGGCGCGGTTGCGTGCCTCATTGCGTGCCTCGTTCACCCCATCCCTGCCTCGGCCGCAGCATTGTTATTATTTTGTCACATGTGAACTGAGGCGTAAGCGAAGCGATTACAAAAGGGTGCACAGCAGCCAGGACTCTAGATAGCACACAGGATGAGGGACACGAGAGGCAGAATTTACTTCTGTTTGCATACATATGTAGCTGAATGGTTGCTTGCGGCGCTGATTGTTCCTTTTGTTGAGCCGCTGAAATCGAGACTTACCCTTTGATCCCATTGCCCACACGCCCCCTTAACCCATCACACTGCACCCCCAACCATTTGCTGATCGAACATTATCCCATAATTATAGGGCTTCCGTATGTTGTGGGCATTTGGCTTTTGGGCACACGTGCGCCTTCTGTCCTTGTTGATCCAATATTTATGCAACAATTTAGCCGCAAAATTTATTCATGATTTTCAAAATTGTTTTAAAGCTTTTCAGCTGCGAACCCTTTTTGCTTGAAACACCGGAAACAGCGTCATATGTCGTTATGTTGTGGCCAATTTTCAGATTAGCCGATTTGTGTTTACATTAAATGGTTTTAGAGGAGGAAATACCACAACTAAAACTGAAATTTAATGAAATACCAAAATAAATGGAGCGCTTACAGTAAATCACATCTTACTCTTAATCCTCTTCTGTATGTTATACAAAGAATATTGGCATGCTACAATCTTCATATTCCTGGTTATTCCTTAGATATTCTCTCTTTATCAAACGCGCCACATAAAAAAAGAAATATATATAAAAGATATTTCTCCTTTTCATACAAAATTATTATTATTATAATTTGTATTATTTGTTTATTATTATATTTTGCATATTTATTTAACTTTTACTATCTACACTACTACCTTTTTGACAGCTTAAACTAGTTGTACATACAACAAATATTATTGAAATTTAGTGAATATATTTTCCTTTTCTAAAGGCTCCAAATTCGTTTTTCTGGCTGGTATTAGGACAGGCACTCATATATCATATAGTTGACAGTCAAGTACTTTCAACTGAAGCAATTCTAATAACGAATATTTATAAAGATCTGGCATTATGCTTTGCCATAGTGAAAACGCAGTCAGACTGACTCCACAAGTTGCGAATTGTGCTCTCAATTGGCATCACGATATTATTAGCTCGCAAACATAAACTGCAGAAAAAATAAAACAGTTAAAAACAATTAAAATTTGAAATCATGCAAAAGTTCGAAAATGTCAAACTCCGAAGCGTGAGAAATATTTTTGCAGTGAATCAAAACCAGAGAAGGAGAGGATATTTTAACAATTAAAAATGCGGTTAAAGTTGGAATTGTGGGAAGCAAAAAGAAGACAATACACTGAACGAAATATGGTTGCAATTGCAATCATAAAGAGGCTATAAAAATATATATTTAAGAATGTGTGAATATGAAAAATGTATGAATATATCAACTAATAGTTATGTGAACTTTGATAGAAAATTTAATTACAAGTACAAATTTAACATTAAATATAGAAAACTATAGAAAATTATGTATGCACATAATCAAAGGTGTGCTCAAATTTAGATATGTATTCAATACAGATACGAAAGATATAAAATCAATTCTAGAAATACTTTTCATAAGTCTACAAGTAGACTAGCTGACTTTGTTGGCAGTGTAAGCCACAAATCGTTTCAGTCATGCGATTTTCTTTTCACTTAAACAATTGTGAAGACTCACACTCAGTCAGTCAGACCAATCCAAGCCCAAGTCCCAGGCCAGGCCAGGCCCCAAGCATCGGTCCGGTCCGGAACGCGATGTATCCGTTGGCTTTGTCCGCTGTGGGCGCGCTTGGATATGCTATATCGCCATGTCACCCTTTTCATTACGCTCCATTAACAGTGTTGGGGGATTAATTGAATTTAATTGATTTGCCAAAGCAGACTAAATTGGCCACACTGTCTAGATTCCAAGCAAGCGAAGCAACAGATACTCGGCCTCAGCCGCAGCCGCAGACGATATCCATGAGATACATTACAACTGCTGTCTACCGATAGCTGCCATTGGCCCGGCTGCTGTTGCTTGGTTGGTTGGTTGGCTGGCTAGCTGGCTGGCTGGATAAATTAATGAGTACATGAATGGATTCTACTTTGGGCACTAAACAATAATGCCTCGGAATCATTTGATCATCTAACAGTGCTTGCAAATACGAGTACATATGAACTTCTGTAGTATTTACAGACCTATGCACATATGACATCATCATCCACATTTGTGCGGGTCTCGGGTGCTCTACAGTTGTGTCAGTTGTATAGTTGTAGTTGTGGTTCGTTTAATTGCATGATGAGCTGCTGTTCACAGCTTGAGATCTCCTCCACAGATGGGTGTGAAGTGTGTCCGTGTCCCTGTTGATTGGCCCCGACGGGGAGGCTGACGTAGGCGTGGGATCTGGAGCTCTTCTCGACTTTTCAACTAACCGCACTGACACTTTTGACAATCGTACTGTTTAATTATATAGATTGCCATCGCTGCTTGTTGTTGCTTTTGCTGCTGCATTGCACAATTATGCGAAATACCCAACTGCATCTAAATATAGCACATTAACCAATGAGAGTTGCTTATTGCTAATGAGTTTCAACTGCGGATCAAATAAATTATGTCTGCGTAGAATTCAGCAAAACTCTAATAAGAAAGTCAACTAGAAGATACAGAAATCTTACCAGAAATCTAGAATTAATTTACTAGGAAAGAGAAATCTTCATCAATTTCAGAACATCTTTAAATAGGCACTTTAAATATATTTAAATATATAATTAATATGTCCTGAAAGTGAGACTAGTTTATTTTTTACTTCCAAAATTATATTGAGTTCAAACAGTCATATTTCATTTCCATCTCTACAGTTCGGATCGAAATGTATTTATACTTATATACTATAGAACTATATATATAGTTTGAAACTTGTATGTTACTGCGCTAGTCGCGAATACATAATATCGATCTTACTATTAAATTGTATAATTACATAAATAGTATATTAAATAATTATTAGCATTTACGAAATTAAGAAATGCATTTACTATATAAGTTAACAAATTTTACTTTTACTAATTATTTTCTAATATTATTTGTTTTGCTTTATTTATATATTTATTTATTGATCGATTATATTGCTTTATTTATTTATATTACATATTTATTTTTTTATTTATTGCTCGTAATTTAAATACCTTCTCTTATAATTTCTTTTTCTTGTGTGATATTTTATTTGTTATCCATTTATCTATCTAAATGGATAAATTGTATATTTGCAACTCGTCTCATAGAGTCAATATTTAATGAAGATTTTATAAACTGGAAAATAAAAACAATAATGATAAAGTGGATAAAATCTTCACACGTTTAAAATATGCTCAATCTTAAGGAATTTCAAACCTACTTTAATGATCTACGACAATCTTACGACACTACACGTATATTTATTCTAATTATTCTCATAAACTTGACTAATCAAATACTTATATCATGATACATATATCATTAAGGAATTTCAAACCCACTTTAATGATCTACGCCAATCTTACGACACTACACTTACAATTATTCTAATTATTCTCATAAACTTGACGAATCAAATACTTTTATGATGAATTATGGTATAATAATTATGTTAAAGTCGTATGATCTTTAGTTAGTCATAACGATTTTCAATTCATTTTAAAAATATCTATCACATTATTCCAACATTCGTATTAAATTCAATGATATTTTCGGTTGATTTAACCTTTCGATTAAATTCCATTTATTTGCTGTGGGGAGTAATTTACACAAAGTGCAGCTCAATGTTGACATTTAAATCACTACTCAATTATTTAAAACGAGACGGAAGGAAAAATGTATTTCGAAAGTTCCAAATGTCCGTTAACTAAATAACACGCGTACATACATATATGTATATATATATCTATATATATATATGTTGTGTGCAAATATTTTTCTTCGATTTGTATTTGTTTTACCTTGATTTAAACAATGCGCTGACTCCGCCCAGAACATGGCTCGGCCACTGGAATTTTGGGATATGGCTGCTCTACTTTGGCACACACACGAATCATCCGTTGGCGCCTCTCACCTCCCACCTACCCAGGCACCACCCAACGCGGAGTGGGCCACAATGCGGCGGTGTGGCGGCGGGGCGGCGGGGCAATGGGTGGACGGGTCGGCGGGTCGGAGCCACCAATGCGAGGTGAGACGCGGCCAGCTCCTCCCACTTGGCGCTGCCTCGACCCAATCACAGCGATTCACCACTGCGCATGGTGGGGACTGCGATTGCGCCTCTGTTTTCACAGATAACAAATCTTTATCGCCGCAATGGTTGCTTATCTGGGAGCCCAGTGAAAAATCAATCGATTCAATCGAATTCGTTTGTTTGGTAATTAGCTTTTGGACAACATTTGTTGTTCTTGTCCTTCTCGTTCTCGTTCGCGTTCTCGTTTCCGTTTTTATTTTTGTTGCTTAAATCTCTCATGTAGCGACGGCTACCAATTTTGTGGTTAGAAAAACAAACTAAACCTTATAAATACATTGCAACTAGTTGTATATTTAAGGAAGGGCGCAGTGCTGGGTGGGGAGGGGAGGTAATTGTTTGACAAATGATCAAGCAGCCATTAACATTTTGATTTTAAATCAAAATCATGATAACTGTAAGTAAGGCTATTCATTCACAAAATGAACAAAAGAGTTCTAAATTTAACATGAATACTGATTGCTTCATTATCTTTCTTACTTAAGTTTCAAAACGATTGTAGGCAATTAATACCTAAAATACTTGATTACAAAAATATTCATAAAAATATATATATTTTTCAATTTAAAACGGATTCTACTCGTATCTTTAGCCATATTCAGCGCTGATATAGAAATACTATGAGCAGCTCAATTCACAGATTGATTAACTAAATCAGTTACAAAAAATTTTAACATTACTGATACTTATTTGTTGGCTATTCAATCTTATTTAATTTATATAAGGTCATATGAAAGGTAACTCTATAGCTTTGGCCTCAAAAGTATTAATTATATTATAATTATATTATAAATATGGAATATTTATAGCTCTGACAATATTTCATTGTATTTCTCAACTTTTTGTTCAATGGAGTTAATCAATTTGTGCACCGAACGGTTCATATACGAGTATATATAATAGATTTTTGAATTCCTAATAACACTTATAACAATATTGAAATGTTGATTGTGTTATTCAATTAAATTCTACAACAACAAAAATTCAATACAATCGATTCTAAAAATAAATAAAATATAACTGTAAGGGTTAGAAACTTAAATACAGGGATTAAGCTTTGGTGCGGACTTAGAGTTTCAAATGGACCTGTTCATGAAAGTAATTAGTTCAAGCCGGGCTCGGCTAGCAACTGGGTCAGAGGTTAAGGCATCCGCCTTACAGACGGGAGCACTCGGGTTCAAATCTAACCGACTACCACTCATATACGGACAAGTTTGGACAACAAATTCGAACAATAAGGTCACTGATGAGGATGCTTGGCAACATCCGAAATAGCGCTATATGACTTCAATGTTACAAATTTAAAATTAACCATAAATCAAATATATAAACATCAATAGAATTATCCAGATTCATGGTCTTAATTTTATGTTGAACTATAAAACTCCTTTTGAGAAGAATATTCGGAATTTGTATTTAACTGAAAATCATGATAACAATTATTGTAAGAACTTACTCACCAGTCAGAATGTATGGCAGCCAGACTTATAGAGGTAGCTCCATCCTCAGCATCGGCGATCCGATCTGCGCCAGTGTTGTACCACATTTAAAGGAAATAATTTATATTTGGTGTAACTTTTATAGTCCCCCGACATTACATATATAGTAGTTCTTTGTTGCCCTTCTCGTTCTCTCTCAGATTAATCTGCTGAATAAATAATATACGCTTATATGTGGGCTTTTATCATTTAGTAAAGGTAGTGGCAGCAAACAAACCCGGTCATAAAAATAATTACAACTTATCAATAATGTGGGCATTCGAATAGAAGGCAAACGAGCCTGGAACTCGTAGACATTATGTCGCCATAGCTCACAGATATACATAGCCAGATATAGACAGCCAGACTTGTTTACAGACGTATGCCGCAGTTACATGTTATAAATTATACAAATATCAACCAACAAAGGTGAAGAACATTTGCCCCCTTGATTGTTCTGGATGATTGTGGCATTAATATGAAATGAGTACTATAATTTATCAAATACGAATATCCTGGAGCAATAAACATCCATTAAAATTAGAAATGATCTTCAAATTCATCTATTTCATCCTGAAAAGTCCACAGAGATCAGCTAGAGATCAACTAACAGGTCTGAAAGCCTTATAAAAGGTTCTTGAAAAGCGTCTTTCGTGTTCGGCTCTGCCATTATGAAAAAGTCAATAATTACAATACAAATTGCTGTTTGTATAAATCGGGCCATAAATATTTACGTGGCATGGTCAGACTGACGACTGGGGAGCTAGAGAGGACTCACCGACCATATACTTAGGTTTGTTGAGGCTATAAAACCGGAGTTTTATTTCAATCTGCCGCCTCTGGGCGATATATATGGGCCTATCAGCAGAACAGCCAGCCAGTCAGCCAGCCAGCCAGCCCATCCAGCCCAGCCGCAATGCCAAGCTATCGATCTGTGACCCACCATTGCTGTTGATTAGATAAGAGCACACCACACACACCATGGATGACAGGAGGCTCGACCCACCGAACGCCCAAACTAACTCCTAACTGTCACCCGTAGCTGCGGTTAAAGGCGGAGGTGGAGGTGGAGGTGGAGTTGGAGGTCTCTATCATCAGTAAGCGTCCCGTTTATGCATCCAGATCCCAGGCATTGCGTCCGCACACATCTATCGATCTATAAAGAGGCACTAAATCAACAAGAACAGCAATGCCGCGTTCAACTGGAGTCAGAGGCTATAAATAAATTATTTATAGCTTCGGTGGTGGAATATTGCCACCACACAGAGGTAATAGAACCACCAGCACCTATACCTATACCTATACCTATGCCCGGTAACCGGTACCCACACGCTCCTCCTACTCCTCCTCCTGCTCGCCACGGGTGCATCGAGAGTCGGATACGGACACGGGGCAATCAGTACGAGGTTTTGCTGATTGCACTGCCATTGAGCCGTAGAACCAGCCGTTGAGCCGTTCTGCTTTTGTGGTTTTTTGGTTCTTTGGCTCTTTGGTTTGTGGTTGAGGTTTCTCGGCACCGAAAATTACTTTGATAACCGATTGTATGCGCTGATAACTGATAGCCATGTTATTATTAAGGGCTATTAAAATTCTGATTGAAAATTCATGTCAAAAATATATTTTATTGCCATTGTAAAACCTCATTTAGGTCTTTATTACGATCGCACCGTTTTAGTTCAGCTGCAAACTTACCTATTTTTGAACAAGCCACGCAAGTAAGTAAATGGCCGATGGCCAATGAACAATATGGTTTTAATATACTCGAACTCGTAATTACATTACATTTTACTATTATTTTTATTTTTTAGAATTTATTTAATCAACATGTTCAACATGCTTGTTATTTAGTATAATATGGCCTCTAGCTAATTCGCCGGGTTTTAATGTAATATGTATTTACATTATTTTTACATTCCTTAAGTTGAAAATCTTTTTTTGCAGATACTTAGTATCAAAAATCTCAACATGTCGTATACTTCATTTAATGTTATTATTTATGACTATTGTTTAATTTGTGTGTTATAACCTTTTGTGGCACTTTATGGACAAAACATTTGAACAACCTTAGTATCTACAATCCAAATAAGATATACGAGATGTTTTTGCTTTTCCCATATTCCAACAATCTATACAACTTTACTTATACAATTTTTGATTACAATTTCACTTTTTACAGATTTAATTTATAAATACGTTGATGTGTGGATGTTTAAATACTAAATTAAAGGTAATTGAATTACTTTCAAAAAAAGTATAAGCTATAATACAGAAACTTGCAGTGCCAGTACAATAGAAATACAAAAATATTCGAGAAAGGTTCTTTATACTGTGAAGCCTTTCTAAATTAACATTTTACTCAAAAAAACTGTTTCTTAATAATTAAGTATTAAGTATTAATAACCCTTGGAAAATATTAAATATTCGTATAAAAATAAATCCAAAAATCTGTACAGATATAGTATATTCTAGAGATCGATTAATTTAATATAATTTATTTAATAAATGATAGAAATATACATAAAACTCAAATTAATAAGAAAAGGGTGTTTTTTCTTTGAAAGTTATGAAGTTTTCGTATTTTAAGAAATGTTATTACCTGAGTTCTTTACAGTAAGCTGTGTACCTTTTAAAAATGGAAAGAAACCAAAAAAAAGACCCTCTAAGTTTTCTATAAGTGCTGATAACTTCCTATTCCAATTATGAATTCTTTTCATATTGTCTAAGTTTTCCGTTTTACTCAAAACTGTGATCTACATATTATGTGGGAACTAATATGAAGGGCGCCCCTAAAAAAGCCACAGATTTTTCATAATGCTGATTGTTTGCTTCTGTAAGTACATGGAGGGAAAGCAGATACATATCTAAGAAGTTTCTAAGCAGCTTTCCACACAGACAGAACGTTCCAGCAAAGCTTTTTGAGTGCCATAAATAATAAATTTTGACAAGCATCTAATTTTTAAAAACTCATGCATTTAATTGCGACATTAAAAGCCCGACTGTGAATACAAATAACGCAGCCATCAGTTTAAATGCTCCCCAAATGAAGATCTCAAGGCGAGATCGAAATCGAAATCGAGACCGAGATAGACCCCGAGATCGAGATCGAGATCGAGATCGGGACTGTAGACGGCCCCTATAGCATGTGTTGTCGCAGTTGTTCCCCCCAAATTATGACAAATATTTACAAACACAGCGAGCTAATGCTCCCATTTCAACATGCACATAAATAAGTGTTATGAGCTCCCGTTCCCGCCAACTTTTCGTCACAGATTTGGGCATTTCTGTGGCTGCTCTCGGCCCAGATACAAGATACAAGATCCCAGATACCAGATACCAGAACCCAGCTTGAAGTCACATCTACTAACTTACGCATTTGTGTCAGTTCGAGTTGGGCGCCATCTGCAACACATGGCAACAATTTTAAGAATTACACACTAAATTTAGCATGGGGCGTTGGGGCACTGAGTCTGCGGCAAGTGGCACCACATCCGAGCCACAGCCACAGCCGCTGCAGTTGTCCACAGTCGCTGAAGACTCAATTAGACAACCACAAATCTGGCTGACATGCAAGAGAGTGACGCGACTCCATTAAACTCCGATATTTGAAGTTTGTCTGGGGTAGAAAAGTCAACGGAGAGCGATTTAAATAGAGCTGCTTATAACTCTGAGTAACCAAAATTTAGGTATTAATCTACAGGTATTGTATATAATTATTCAATTATTTATACCCATTCTTGAATGAAACTTAAAAATTGTTCTTTTTGCTCTATAAATGTAATATGATTTAAGAATGTAGGATGAGTAAATAATAATAAAATTGTATATTAAAGAAACTATAATCTTGTACAGGAGTGAATCATTAATACGATAGGAGAAGCTAGAATATAATATTATTTTCCCCCTTCCTTTTTCTGTTTGGGATCTAATATACATAGGTCCTCTGTAAATCGTTAGAACCAGATGCTTAAAATCAGGCGTGCTTTAATTTCCGCATCTATAATTTCGAATATGGATTGACAAAAGTCATGTGGAGATCACACTAGTAAATATATTAAACGGTTTATATATTCACAACGTAGTGCCTATAAAAGTTAGTAGTTAAAAGTTAGTTTAGATTATAAAGAAAAGGTTGATATCTTCAAGGAATATAATAATTCACAGTAATACCTAATACATAATACCTATAAGCTTGTCCAATTTATTCTTCAGTAACGATCCATATAATATTTACACTTTATTCCAATCTGTCACTATTTTAGTTTTAGAAAGTGATCCTTCGCTTTCCTTTTAAAATACTAGATTATAATTATTTCTCATTATGTTATTTACAGCAGACGAAAACTGGAGCTCTATTTCATTCCCAATCAACGCTATGATATATTTTCATACCCTGTAATGCTGATATTGGAAGAATGCACTACATATTTATGTATATAGAGTACCGTCAAAGGAATCCGGACGGTCTTATAAGCTCATTTCAAGACGATTTGGCGAATTAAAAGATAGGTATACTATATCGACCATAAAACATTTTTAGATTATAGATTGGTTCATTTGCTTTAAATTAACGACGCGTTTTCCTATTGTAAAGTGAAAAGAGATTAGAAAAAAAAGTGTAAAATGTGTATATTATACTGTCTCAACTTATAAACATGCACAACTTTTTTCCATCTCTTAAAACTGTTCCCATTTTCGATACCGATCAAATTATTCGAAAACATGCGAAAACGAGAACCCATAATCGAAAACGATTCGGAAGTGTAATCTGGTTTGATTGTCATTCCTTTTTCATGTGTTTTGATAGGCAACTGTCAGTGGCTTCCTTCGTTTCAATCTATCGATTCTAATCGACTTGGTAGCAACTTTATTTGAACTTACAGCCGTAAGGGATTGCCAAGTGGCAAGTCAAAGTCAAAAAGTTAATGGTGTGAAGGTGAATGGGGAGGGGGGGACAACACGTAGTCAATTGTAAAAGAAGCACTCGATTGAGGTGCCAGAAAGCACTTGAAATTAGAAAATGGGACGCACTGAGCGTGGCAAAGACAACAGCGATTACAACGCCTGGCAATGGCGATGGCAATGGAGGACCCACCTAGGAAACCAAAGGCGATCCAAACACTGGCAACAACCCTCAGCCTTAGCTTCAGCCTCACCCCCACTTCCACACCCACCAGGGCAGAGAACCCCCCCAGCCCCGCTGCCCGTGAGTGGCGCATTGATTTGAACGAATCAAAGCGGTATGCGCACTAAAAATACCAACAACAAGTACCAGGGCAATACCAAATCCAGATTAAGCGTGACGATCTGGAAAATGGGCGTAGACCAAAAATCAACAGGCTGCTCGCGTTAGACAAGGACAGCCAGCAGCGAGAGGCGAGTGCGCGCGCAAGCGGGAGAAAGAGAGAGAGAGAGCGCGCACATGCCGCAATGGTGGTGGGCCACACAGCGTTCCAGCTGTGATTCCAGCTGGAATGCCAACTGTAGCTGGCTGTCTCGCTCGCGCCTGCTACCTTCTATTCTTGGGTGGTGCTGGTGGTGGGTGTCGTTGCTCACACGCTTATCAAAGCTGAGAGAGCGGCAGTCGTTGTTGTTTTGTTAGTCGCTGTGCTTTGAAGCGCACAGACGGTCGGTCCGCTCCGCTACGCTCCGGTACGGTACGGTCGCTCGCTCACTCACCGAATAACTGTAACCGCAAAGAAAGTCAACGAGTGCGAGTGTATTGCTCTCAGCCACTCGCTGACGTTGACTGCGCTGCTGCCGTCGCGTCGCCTCGTCGTTGGCATCGACGCTCAACTTGATTTCTTCCAATCTTGACTGGGAAATCGGAATCGCAACAATTGGAAGAATAGTCGTCAAATTTGCGTGTGCCGATAAGCAAGCGGCCTCCACAGCGCCCAACCAACCCCGCCTACCCTGCCAAACGGGACGCTGTGTCAAGTGTACTCGCTGCTGCCGCTGCGCCTCTGCGACGTCGCTGTCGCTGCCGCAGTCGCAGTCATCGTTGTCGTTGTTTCAATCAGCACCCAGATTCACTCTCAGTCTCAGCCTCAGCTAGCGCCGGCGTCAGCTGGAGCGTTCCATGGCTTCCACTCTGCGCCCAGCGACTGGCCGTGATTAACTTTTACGGGTTTAGTCCGCTCGATGACGCCGAACGCAACAGTAATGCTCACCAGCTGCTTGGATGGCGCGTGTGTCGTCTAATACTGAAATAAATCTGTTCCGTAGCAGTTGCCGTTGTTAGTCGCGCGTGTAAATCAGATTTCGATTCCGACTCCGACTCTGACTCCGATTTCGATTTCTCATCCGCTTCCGCATCCGTATTAGTTGCCCATGCCGTCGCGTATCCATCGCGTGCTAATCAAACGCTGTTAACCGTTAGCCAACACCGTTACCAAAGCCAAAAACAACAAAAAAAAACCAAAAACTCATGAACGTTGGCAAAATGCAAGCGCCTGGCCAGCATCAGCATCTGCTGCATCCGGCTGCTTCCGCTGCGCCGCCCCCGCAACAGCATCACCTGCCCATCGATTATAGTCTGGGCAACTTTAAGCCCGCCATTGCAGCGGACTTTCCCGGCGGCCCCTTTGTCGCCAGCCCGCAGCAACAGCACTCCTCATCCTCGTCATCCCCAGCGTCGTCCACACCATCGTCATCCGCCCTGCTGCATGTGCGCGATCTCAGCACCTTGACCACCATGGCCGCGATACCCTCACCCACGCAGCTGCTACACCAGCGCATGCAACAAGCCCAAATCACTGTGGATGCACATCAGCAGCAGCAGCAGCAGCAGCAACAACAACAGCAGCAGCAGCAAATGCCGCCGGCGGCCACCTCGCCCCACGATTACGCGCCCATGTCCGCCTTCAAGGCGGTGCTGCCCAAGAAGCGAAATGCCGACGGTAAGCCACAAAACACCCAAAGACCCCAAAAGTATCTTAAATTGTGCTTGCAACCGAAGTAAAATAGACTACAATTTGAGTAAAAGTGATCAAGTTTGAATTTTTGTGTGAATGTGTGGCGTAAAGTTATTATCCTGTGTGATTCCCCCTCTATATTCTAAAATATAGTACATAGTTCAGGTCTGTTTCAGTGCCCACTAGAATATATTATTAACTTAATACATAGGAGTACATAGAAATCAAGAGAGTTCCAAATTTTGTGAGTTTTAAATAAAAGTTAGAGTCGGAACTGACCTAAATTAATAGGCTTTTCCCAATCGATATAAGTTTATAGATCCAATTATTTATCTTTTTTTAGTAGCTCATATATACATTATTATGTTCAAAGTGAAAAGTAATATAAAAGAGATTTTAAAGCAAAACTTAGGCAGTATGTTCTTAGTGTCCTTAATAAATTATACATATATTTTATTCAATATATGATTTGATGCCTTACTATTATCTAATCCACATGTCAGCAAGTTTTGATTTCGCAATATAAATATTTCAATTGTGTTCTCTATAATTAATATAATTTGTCAAAGTGTCAAACTTTAAAGTTGTTGTCATATATTTTACACTATATAATAATATTTATTTACCCTATCTTTTGAGTTACCAGAAAATATAAGTGCTAAAAATGAACTGAACATAACTGAAAGTTAAGAATAATTTAATGCTATTTTAGGGACTTTTTCTCATCTCAATTTATTCCATGTTTGTTGTTAGAAATACGTATTACTCCTAATTATAAATTGTCATGATTACCCTTAATACTAACTAATCAACAAATACATTTATCAAGTACTGTGATAATCTGAAAACTAATTAATATATCTGTAGTTTTAAAAGAAAACTCTTACACAGATGTTTTGACCTTGTAAATCAATCTGTTTATACTGCCTTTAGATAAGGCCAGATAACTTAGATTTGTATTTTATAATATCAGAAACAAAGAAGATATAATATATACCATATACTATTTATATATACAAAATTGAATTTATCATTTACTTAACTACTTTCCAAATAGATAAATTCATATATTTGAATTGTATGCATATTTATTACATATTAAATTAATGGATATTGTTTTTAATGTAGACAGAACTTTATCCTACCCACTGCCCCTGCTGATCCATCTGAAGAATCAAGTGGGGGGGCCACTGCAGGTTTTCCCAAATGCCACATTTCATATTCCCAAGTTAATTAAAAATATTGCCACATACGAGTTTCTCATCTGGCCGGGATGAACAACCAGCCCAGCGACAAGCAGCGCAATGAGAGAAATTTTTAAAAATCATTTGAATAATGTGTGATTTTAAAATATTGCAATTCTGGCCATGGTCAGCAGCAGCTAACAGCAAACAGGCAACGGGCAATGGCCAATGGCCAAAAGCCACCAACGAGGCCCAGGACGGTGTCAATTTAATTGAAAAAAATTTTTGTGTGCTGGCCAAACGTGAAAACAGAAATGCTGTGTGTCGACATATGGGCGGGGGCAAGCGGGGGTGATGCTGGGTGTGCAGGTTTGCTGAAAATATTCATTATTCCGTTTGTGTGTGTGGCGCTTAATGTGCAAATCTTCCGTGCGGACATGGCGGACAAATGGATATCGGGGATTGAAAAATCCATAGCGAACCACAGATACGGAAACAAGTGCGCACGGACAAGCCAAACGGACGAGCTCATAGATACAGATACTCTGCTGATATTGTGCTGGCAGACAGCAGGCATATGGATGGATGTGGATATGAAATGTGTGTGGCTGTGTGTGTGTGTGTGTGTGTATCTGGCTGGCTGTCGACGGTGTCGTCGCCATCGCCGTTGAATTTCAAATATGAGCATTGAATGAATGAATGAATGAGTGTGCGAGCGCACAGCCATGCTCTGAAATACACACGCACACACACACACACACACAGTCAGCGACAAGCGGATTTCATTTACCGGCATTACATGTATCCAACGGATATGTTTTTAGCTCCACAGCTTGAGCCAGGCAGAGAGACATGGATACGCTGAAACAAACACAAAGATACAAAGATACACACACACACAAACACACACACGTAGAGAATTTTCAATTCCGTTTGGCGCGCCACGTTTTTCTCTACTTCCTTTTTCTCTACCATTTTCACGTTCTCTATGCGTTTACTTTTCATGTTGTTGGGTTTTGCTTTTATTTTTTCCATTTTCGTTTTTGCTGCTGCTTTTTGTTGGCCAAAATGAATTTCGCTTTGTTTGTTGAAATATTTTTGGTAAAATATTGGCGAAGCGACAATGATTCCAGAGTTCCCTCAACTTTCCTCAGTTTCCACGGCTTTCCTCAGTTTCCTTCCCCCCGTGTTGTTGACTGATTGGCCGCTTCTGTTGAGTTGTCGCTGTTTTACAATCATCGCATGGATTTCCTTTGTGCCCTCGTTGGACATGTCGACATATGAGAATTTAAGTATCACAAAAATCTCAACTGATTAAATTCGCTTTAATATTGTTGTATATCTTGCGAAATTAGTTCAGATTTGAAACGTGCATTGGAACTGCTGGAAAACCATTTAAGTTATCAAATTAATAATTAACAAAATATGTTTTCATATGAATACATACTATATTTGTGGAAAAAATACTCAATAACCAGAATACTTACTGGTAAACTTGGAATTGTGAGCAGCAGGGAAATACAGACTCTGCGATCTCGAGGATAAAGCTTTATTGAACATACCAACAGAATGTACCACCCAGGTATAGGAAAAGGTTTCTGGGAAAACGTGGAAATAGGAGTTCCCTACCCGGGGAAAACCTTTGAGATAGGGCTGATGAGTGAGCTCTAGTTTCAGAAGGGGTACAATAGATCTTATATGTTGCAGTAAACATACTCTATTGATAACAACTAATCAGGCCTGTTCCGAAATCCATGAGAAATCAATTCCACAGAAAAATATGTTGCATACTTTTAAGAGCAGAATATAATTAAAAATGTTAGTTTTGATATTAGTTAAGACCTGAAGATTCCAGATAAGTCTGGTTCAATAAGCAGAATAATTAATACAAAAAAACTAATTCGTTTTATATGTTCCCAAAGTCGTGCTATAAAATAATTGAGTGGAATTATTTCGAAAGTGGAATTCAGAACAAGCCTGATTAGATTTATTGAGGAGAATAAGCAATAGTTTTTAAATTTAATTAAATAAATAATTGAAACTGATATTTAATTTAGAATATGACTGCATTCTCTGGTTTTACACTTACGACTTAAGGCAAATACTATAATATATAATAAATATTTTTACTATTATTGAAGAGTCGTAGGACTAGGCAGCTAGTACTCTACATTCTTCTTTTAGATTCAATATTTCATATTACTCTAATTATAAATAAATAATAAAAATTTACTATTGTTAGCATCGTAACACTGAAACTATCAAATCACACTCTGAATAGTTATACTTCTCCCCTATTTTCTCTAAGCTTAAGATCTGAAGTCTTCCGTTTTAAACTATGACTGTACCTTATTAATTGTTAGCCTAACCTCGCGGAAAAGGTCACATAATTTCCGTCTCGATTTCCCATTAAGCAAAGTCGACAATTTCAATTGTCGCCTTGTGCCAAATGGATGATCATCATCTTAGAGTCTGTCATAGCCCCCAAACGGTTATCATTCAATTAATGCTCGTCGCTTCGCAAAACATAGAAAACTTTGACAACGCTGACGGCGTTACCGATACCGATACCAAGTGACTCACGAATTAAGTTAAATTAAAATTGCCCACGGCTGGCGGACAGTCGCCCCCGCCAATGTACTTAAGAGTGAAGCCCAGCTAGACTATGAGTCGAGTCCGACTTCGAGTCCGAGTCATTGGTCAGAGATCAAATGGCCTAATCAGAGAACCTCACGCACTGATTCATATAGGGTAATGATCAGGGAGCAGCTGCGCATACTTGTCAAATGATATCAGGGAGGAACTGTATATGGAATTTGGGGTAAACAACAACATTTTAGGGCGGCATTTGCCCTCTAAATCAGACATGTATGCATATATAATTTATTCGTATAAACTGGCTGAATATATAGCAGCGTAAATATGAGCGATATAAATTCAATAATAAATTGTTAAGCCATTTTCAATCACACCAAACAATTGAACAGCGATTCGAATCAATTAAAAGCAATCGAAATATCCTATCGAATGTATAAATCGATCCATAACACAACGACAGACTCAAGAGCTTTCTAATCAGCTGAATATTGCCATAGGTTTCCAACTGGAAACGGGCCCAATAATCTATTAAATTTACGCATTGCCAATTGCTGTAAATATCAAATACTCGTAATTCAAACGTAAGCTTAACCCACAACGATGAGCAGCCCCCTTTTCTTAGCCAAGGTACTAAGTTCAAAATAGATCTAAGCGATTATCGATTAGTTTCTAAACTAACCTTTCCAAGTATTCCCAAGCCCATCACGATGACTGTCCCCTTTATAATCTGAAGTGTGTTAGCAATCGAGGTAAGCCCGATTAGCAGCATGTATGTATGGGAAATGCAGGGCATTCGTAGAACGGCTCGAGCTGAACCACATTTTATTTGATATATTACCACTCGAACTCTTACACTCAGCGAAAAAAGTGGCTCAGATCTGCTGCGCTTTGGGGAAAATTTATATGAGTTTGTGTGAAGCCATTTGGGAATATTTTAATTCAAATTTTCAAGCTTTATTTTGTATAGAGTTTTGAATGTCTGAGCAGAAGTTGTGTTATTTATTTAAGTTTTAGAAATAATTTTAAAACTTTAATTTTGAAAATCCTGTTAGTTTTTAAATTGTCATGTATATAAAATAAAATATTTTATATTCACTCAAATTTAAAAAATAATTGTAGCATTTAGTATTTGGCTGGCGTTATTTAAATTGATGTATATTTGGTATTTGTTTTAATTTTTTGAAATAATTTTAAGACTTAATTTTTGGATTTGGTTTTTTAGTTTTTAATTGACTTTTTTGGTCAGTGTAGCTGCTTAGCCCCCTTAGCACTCGTTCATTATTGATCAATAACAAATTGTCGCATCGAAAATCAGAGCAATATTTATGAAATGTTTATGGCACACGTCGTAATCATTGGCAACTCATCGAATATGCGCTCAACGCCTGTCGTATATCTTTCAACTTCTCCCAAGTAGACGAAAATTGGGCATTGTAAATCTATAAAGATACCAAAACAGTCAGCCAGCCAGCCAGCCAACCGACCAAATAATAAACAATGCCAACAACAACATTGACAACAACACACTCAGCCCATAATACTATACTAGCTGGTATGTATGTGCATATAAGAATGTGTATCTGCAAGATACATTTGTATCTGTATGTCTATGTTGTGTGCTCACCCGCTAATAACTACGCACACCGCACACGCGTTATGATTTACGAGCTGAAGGTAAATACGTAACGACATCTAAACATGTCAATATCCTCGCCCTGTTGTAAAGTTGAAAGAGTAAAAGTATCGTAAAACGAGCGTCCGACCGATAAGTAAACAACAACAACAGCAACAACAACAGCAACTACAACAACAACAACATCAGGAAGAAGTTCGTTGAGTCGACCGCAAAAAAGAAAAACTCTCAAATAGTTGATGTCACTCTCTTAGAATTCAATTTCTAATACTCTGTTCCTCAAAGATTTTTGGAATGAAGAGTATATTGGGGTTATACAATATCAATGTATCCATATGTATACAAACTTGGTATACATGTTGGTATTTACCATCGTATATCCTCTCACCATTTCAATATTTAAAATATATAAATATAACAAGTATTTGTTTAGCTAGAGTCATTAAATTTGATATGTAGATTAGTAATTACCTCCTTTAATGATTAGACTAAAAATATTATTGGCACGCCCACTGCCGCCCCCAAAAATAAGTAAATGAAATTGGACCAAAAATAGAGTATACCGCAGTCAGACACATTCGGCTGCAACTATGTTACTTTTTATTTATGAACCAACTTATTTTTGTACGGTTTATCGACTTTACAATATTGATCAAAGAAAAATAAATTTCAGGTGTGAAAACCCTTTAAGCATTGCCAAGAGTCCCTCGTCACGTTCCAAGCAAATGAAATTGGAACAGATTTAACGCCAAAAACAGATAATCGAATAAACATGTAAATATCATATGTGTAGAAAAGATTATGAACTCAGCAACGATAAAAAAGATTTCTAGCAAAGGTGTCTGAAATGTTTCTTCCACAGATCGTTGCTTAATTTCAGTATGCACTGTGATATTGAATATCTAAGTATATCAAATTGAAGACTCGTAAATGCTACTGGTCGATATCAGCTCATAGCTTTGATATGGGCTCGCAGACTAGCTAAAATTGAACTATAAGCAAAATAAACTAACGCCTGAAGAAACTACTCAGTATAGTTAACTGATTAAAGCACACCTTGTACTACATTAAAACCTATCCATAATTATATAAAAACAATGCAAATGACAAATTTCCTATAAATAGAATAAAACCAGATGGTAGAGTGTATCCAACGAAATTTTGGGTACACTCGATAAGCGTTTAGTAGTCAATAGAAGGAAATAATGAACTGTATCATTATATAGACGCAATTGCGCTTTATTTCTCTATAGCTGTTGTTATCGACAAATTCTAGCGAAAAAATCACAATAATATTTAAGCAAATAAAGGAGCTTCTACCGTAGCACAGCTACGAGTATCATAAAAACAACCAAGCGAACCAAATAAACAGAAACTCTGAGCCGCAAAAGATAATATTAAAATATCAAATATCAAAAATAAAAAATAAAAAACCAGGTAAATTGCACAAACAACCAAACATTTCTCGAGTAATTTTGGTTTATGATCGTTTAAATATGGTATTGGAATGTAATAGTCTGACGAATGTTGCTTTTGGGGCATTTGGTATACAACAAAAACCAAAAAAAAAAGTGAAAACGTGAAACGTGCAGCGACTGGCAGCGACCACCAATTAAATGTCATTTATCAGCAAAGAGTCTAAAGTTTAGATAGCCTTCTGATTTATAGCCCTGCGATAAGCGCACAGAGCCAAAAGGGTGCATCGAAGGGGTAGTAGGGCAGCTGGGCGGTTGGCGGGGGCTGGGGCTGGACAGTGCCTGCTGACAGTCATTGCATGGGGATTGCATTGCCATCGTCTGATTGATTTGCAGTGTAAAAATAAATATGTAATGTGTAATTGCATTGGCTTATTTGCAATACTTTCAAGACGCTTCAAAGCGCACCGACTGACAGCAACAATTGCTGATATCGCTGACAGCAACTGCAACTGTCGTTAGACTTGGGACTGGGACTCGGACTAAGAGGGGGACTGGGACTCAAACTGTTCTGAGTGTGTTTGAATACGCAATCCCCATCTAATGCCGCATGAGTGGTGGATTGAGACCCTCTCAGTGGTGGATTGAGACCCTCTTAGGCCGCCACTGCCAGCCGCATTGCTTTCACATGGCTCACACAACTTAGCCAAAACCAAAGCCAAACACCTTAATCTAATACGAACTCGAAATCTCAACGAATTCGTAAATCATGCATCCACACATACGAGTATACCGGCCACTCAAGTGTTGTCGGCAGCAAGTGACCAAATCATGGCCTTAATCTATCGGCCACAGTTTATGGCACCTAGCATTGGCATATCGGACCCCAGCTCTATATTTATTATATAGTGCTATATTGTTCGCTGCGCGTTTTTGACGTTTTTTGTATAATTTGCTTTCATATTTGCCGAAAGTGGCTATTTTGTAATATTTATGTACTAAGTATGAAAAATATTTGTATTGACTGTGTGGCCTCCAACTACTGTTCTTCTATTTGATTGATTGGCTTTGGCTTTGGCTTGGCTATCGATATCATCATTGTAATCGGCTATAATCCACAACAGTGTTGTAAATTATGCATAGATTGAATGTGCACAAAAATAATCAACACTTTGGCTCTGCTATAACAAACAAACCAAGAGAATCACAACTTAGTCATGTCTAGAACGAACAGATATAAAACTTACCAATGTAAGCACATTGATCAGATGACTAAACGTTAATCCTCACAATAAAGGAACTTTTAAAAATGTTTTAATGGTGCCATGCTGTTTCAGATTCTGAAACAGATTCTAGATTAATAATCTTATTGTCATTCGAATCACAGATAAAAATAGTAATAAATATCAGGAATTTCATATACCCACAATAGGATTAACAATCTAAAAAGTTTAATAGTTTAAATATAAACTGAAAGTAGATTTTTCCTAGAAAGTTTAAATAATATTCCAATTTATAGCAGCTGGGATGCCAGGCTACAAGTTAACCAATATTTGGCTTTAGTTTCCTTTTGAAGAAGGCTTTGTTTATTTAGAGCTGTGTAATTATTAGTTAATGTACCTTAACAAAAGTTGATTACATAACGAGAGCAACAAAATTGCCTAGCTTACCTATATATTATTCTTATTATTTCAGCACAACATTCAAAACTTCTGTATATAATTATGAATTAAATTACAGAGCGTTAGAAATAATTATCACCTAACTACAAAGCCCCGCACCGAAATGTGCCCAAAACAATGATAATCCTGCCATAAGCCCATCAATTGATGTGGGCGGGGGAAGCGGAACAAACGGGGGCATAAACAGGATAACAATGATTTCAATTACCATGCAGTGTCGAATAATTATTTTACCTTTTTGCTGCCAGCCCAAAAATGCTGTGAACAAGTGCCGTGGAGTGCGTGAATATTGCTCCCGGGCGTATAAAAACAGATGAACAATCCACCACGCGGGGTGGTCGAACCTTCCCGGGAATGGTCCGGAGTCGGACGACGGCTATGTCTAATGTGCACAAATTTATGACTTTACTACCGACTGAGGTCTGAGCACTGCGTGCAGAGTATTAAGGGGTCGCAGCACCCCGATATGGGGGTGGGAGTGGGCGTTTTGTTGTTGCTGCTGCTGCTGTTGCTGTTGCTGTTGAGCGTGTCGTCTGTTTACATTGTCAGCCTCCAGGCTGAAGACGAGGCAGGCGGAAGGAAGGAAGGAAGGAACTGCCACCCTGTGGACGCATCGGGCAGATGCTTAAGCTCATTATTATCATTTAAACAAGTCGGCCTACGTGAGCCACCAGAGCCGAGCCACTTGTCTGTTTGGTTCCTGCCTGTATCCGGGGTTGATTCTACTCCATCGCAGTTGCCGGCAATTTTCTGCGTTAAACGTTTCCAATTGTAGTTCAAGCATTTCTCATTCAATACGGAAACTCGCAGATATCATATCCTAGATTTCATATGCCACATGGCAGGGGCCAGCAACAATAACTGGTAGTCGTGTGGCTCCTGCTGGTGGTTGTTGGCTATTGGGTTATCAACTGTGGGTGTTGGGTGTTGGGTATTGGGACCTGGATGCTGGGAGGTCATGAAAATGCTCCCGGGACAATTGTGTGCATAATTAGAATAAAGGGTTTGCAATTGACATTTGTTGTAATGGCGATGATTAAAATTTGTCTGTTTAGGGCGAGTCTCCTTTTATATGATTGTTTTTTGTCTAATGCTTTCAACAAACTGCCATGACTATGAAATAAATGTGAAATGATTGCACAGAAATATTGAATTAGTTATTTATAGAATTGTTGAAAGATCTTTTAAGTTCTTGCAAGTAGTTTTTCTGTGAACAACTTCTAAGTTTATATACCCTGTTTTTTTATGAGTTAATATAGAATAAAAACTATTCAGAATTTTAACATTAATAACGTCGGACAAAAGTACAAAATTAAAGCTAAATTAAACAGTATTAAATTACATTATTAATTAAACATTGCAAGCTTCAAATCGATTGTAGCCTGATCTTCTGTAGTATTATGTTACTGTCTGACTGTTATCATTAAGTAATCATTTTAAGTAACGTCCGTAACAAAAGTTTGGCTTTAATTTATTCAATCTATTAACCAAATCCTTCGAATAAGACATGGTTTAATATTCGCTCAACTCAACACTTGTCTGGTACTTGAAGATTTTCTCCTTGTAGCCTCTCCACAATCTTTTCAGGCTTTTGATGTGCTCTCGGGCAAAGTTGGCTTCTGGTTCTGTTTAGTTTTGACAGCCTTGTGAGGAGTGGTTTGTTAAGTGTGCCCTCTGAAGCACTTAAAAACCATAGAAAACTAAGCGAACAACAATAAGCACAACAACAAAAGAGACGCAATAAAAACACTTGACACTCTGATGCCAGAGTCGCAGCACACCCCATAAGAAAACGATTGCTAGCCTCTGTATCTGTATCTGTATCTGTAACTGTATTTGTATCTGTGGCTGTATTTGTATCTGTATCTGTCTCAGTTGGTTGCGAACTTGCAACTTAAACGCGCACATTTGAGTTTTGGTGTGCGTGGGTTTTGTTTATATTTATTTGGCTTTGCGTTTGCCGCCTCACTGGCTGCAAGAATCAAAGCCGCATCATCAAAATCCGCCCCCTTATTCCCCCGTTCACGTTCCCGTTCCCATTCCCGTCTCCGCCCTGCCAGCACAGTTACTTTTATCTGTGTGGCGAATTAGAATGTTGTCAAATTGTTATTCTTTTGTTGCGATGCGTATTCATTCATTCGATTCGGATTCGCACAAGCCCCAGCCCACGTCTCTACCTCTACGTCTGCCTCTGGCTCTGGCTCTGTCTCTGGCCTACCCCTGCCTCAGGTCTTACCCCTTTCCCCGAGCAGTTTTGCGCCTGCGTCAACCCACGAGTGTCGCCAGTCGTCGTCGTCGTCGGCGTCGTCATCGTCATCGTCCTCATCTATGTGCCTGTTTGTGTGTTTTCTGTTTTGTCATGCTCCATTTAGCCGAGTGTGGACCGAACAGATGTTCTATTTAAACGCACATTATTATTATTCCATTTCGACAGGCGAATCTGAGGATGCCGTGCCTCGTGATGCCTTGTGCACACCACACAAACTTGTCGAAAGCGATATTGCAGCTCAAAATCCGAAGCTATCATGCCTATAATATAAACACTTATTATAACCTAGCAGAGGGTATTATAATTTTGTCTCGAAATGTGTAATGGTCAGAAGGAGACGTTTCCGACCCAACAAAGTATATATATTCTGAATCAAGCATGAATAGCCGAGTCGATATAGCGATGTTCGTCTGTCCGTCTGTTAAGTGCAAACTAGTCTCTCAGTTTTAAAGCTATCGTAATGAAACTTGACATAGACCCTTCTTTTTGCTGCAGACAGTACATATGGCGGAAACGGCCGGATCAGAGCACTGTAACATATAGCTGCCATAGGAATGATCGGTCGACAACTATGTTTTTGTATGAAAAACTTACTTTATTTATAAATGTATCCTCACCAAACTTACGCAAACAGAGTCTCTAGAGAGTTTATATAATCTAACCAAATTTGGTCAAAATCGGACCACTATATCGCTATATCAAACTGTTTGTTTATACAGATATTTCATCCAAACTAAGTGAGAGTTTTATTATACTTCAAATAGTTTCCTATCGGACCATATGGCTCCCATTGGATAACAAATTAAGTTTTCTACAAATTGTATTGAATTTCACATATCAAATCTTTTAAGCTTCCTTAAGTATTCCAACATTTTCTATAAATTGAATTGATCTTTACATATCCAAGCAATTCTAAGGAAAGTCGCATGAAATCTTATTTTTCAAAATATTTTTAAAATATTCAATCTTTTTCAATACTTTCGTTATCTCTCTCTGATGTTACAATTGAAAACATTCTGTTGACTGTGCTATAGCTACCTTATAAAGTCAGCAGCTAAAAGGGGTATCAAACAATTGAAATTACCTTGTGTTGTGTTTGTCGGGTGGCTACGGGGTTGCACCCTGGGTGACATAGTCGCTTGGCCAATGCTGTTGATGATGATGATGATGACGTCGCGTTGATGTCAAAGGCGGAACGGGAAGCGGTAACATCGCCGAATGATGCCGCTGCTGCTGCGTGCTTGATTAGGGTGAATTAATGGTCATGTAAGGTGGATTAGGATTGAATACGAAAATAATTACATTTGAAATTCGATATGCTGCCAACTGTTAGACCAATACTGTGAATGTGTGTGTGTGTGTGTGAGGATGTGTGTAATACAGGTGGTCCTGTGTGTGATTGATGATGTGCTGCCCTTTGCTCTGATTTCACTAATAGCTCACTTCTCTTCTTTGCAGATACGGCGCTCCCCTTTAGCATAAGCAGATTGGTCAAGACTGAACACCTGACGGCCATTGCGGCCGCAGCGGGCCTGAAGCCGCCGCCGCTGGCCGCGCACAGCGTCGCCTTAGCGGAGGACAACAACAACTCCATATCGATGCTGAGCAAGAATCAGCAGCAGCAGCAGCAGCAGCAAATCCAGCGGCCGAGGCTGCTGCCCTACGTGAGTGCCAGCGAGCAGCTGCGTCTGTCACGCTCCCGATCGCGATCGCGTTCCCGGAGCGCCTCGCACTGCTCCTCCCAGATCGACATGGATGATGCGGACAGCAGCCACGAGCGATACTCGCGACATTCACGCCGCTCGCTGCACTCGCGCTCCCGCTCCAGATCGAGATCAAGATCGCGATCGCATTCGAGCAGCTCCTCCGTTGAGCTGGAGGTGGACTCCCCACCCGGCAGCCCCAGCATTAGTTCGCCCAGTGCCCCCTCCATTTCTGCCTCCGAGCTGTTGATAACCGCCAACAGCAACAGCAGCACCAAGAAATCGGATTTGTTCTCAGTCTCTGCGCTGCTGCGACGCGATGAGCCGGCGACACGACGCGTTCGAAGTCCACCCCTTGGCTTCGTCAGCGCCTCCAGTGCGGCGGCACTGGCGCTGCCCACCAATCCGCTGGAGGCCATGCGGCAGAGCTACCCGCCCAACTATGATGCGGGCATGTTCCCGCGCCCCATCTTCTCTCCAGCGCTGCCCTTCTTTGCCGCAATTGCCTTTCACCAGGGTCAGCAGCAGCAACAACAGCAAACCGGACTGGGCGCGAGGTAAGCGGGGGCAAATGCAAATACACTGTTCAAATTTTGATATGACATTAGAAAATTGCGTTAGGTTTTAATATAGGAAGCAACTGAATTTTATGTTTTTTGTCGCCTAAAAGTTCTAGCTTTAGAATTACTTTTGGTATCTTATAATACCAAAACAGGGGTCCTTCTATTCTATTCTACTGGGGTTAGCTGGGGTTAGGGTATTTAATATATACTTCAAACTCACTTAGGACACGAACTCACTAACAAAGTCCATAGAATTTAAAGGTGCTTGTTAGAAAAAAATCTAAGACTATCAACAAGTTAGTATAAATAATTGAGGATTTTTGGTGCACTATATACGAGGAATCCAATAAATATAATTTAAAAGTCAGCACATTGAAAGAAATTGTACAAAACGACTGTGTAAAATATGATTTATAAGATAATATTTTATTGAATTATTAATAAACGTTATTGAAATGGAGGAATACCTTATGTTAGGAAGAAATTTCCTTGAGGGATTGTGTACACAATTATTATTATTATTATTATTATTATTATTATTATTATTATTATTATTATTATTATTATTATTATTTGTTTTATTTTCTGCACCAAAATGTTATTTTATTTAATAAGGTATATTTGAATCCGGGTTACTGGATGGTTATACTAAATATTTACATTTGACTGTTATCCCTAATTTGGTTTTGTTTTTCATTAAATATTTGATAGACATTAATGAAATGGAAGAGTATTTTATGTTAGTCATAAACTTAATTGGAATTATATTCTCAGTACGTTCGATAGGCAATTTTTGCTGAGTGTATTTTTTGGACTTAACAACCTGTCCTAATTAAGCTACCTCAATTAAGTGCATATCTCACCTACTATATGCCTCTTGCTTTCTTTGTGCAGCTACCATCCGGACTCACAGGAAAATCTCTTCCGGCTACGCAGCCTGATGGTGCCACTCCAATCTGCTGGCCAGAATGGCTCCACTGCGGCTGCTGCTGCGGCGGCGGCAGCGGCAGCTGTTGGTGTGGGCGTCGGCGTGCCACCCGGTGCCGGGCATTTGGGTCTGCCACATCCGCAGCATCTGCACTTCCATCACATGGCCAAGTGGCCGGGCCTGCACCAATTCAGCGACCTGTACTCGTGCATGAAGTGCGAGAAAATGTTCTCCACGCCGCACGGACTCGAGGTGCACTCGCGCCGCACCCACCATGGGAAGAAGCCCTACGCCTGCGAGCTGTGCAACAAGACCTTCGGCCACGAGGTCAGCCTCAGCCAGCACAGGTATGCAAAGCACCTAGCCACAAGCATTTGGCCAGTCCCAGTCGCCGTTCCACCAGCCAACACACAGCCCCCGCAGCCCCCGCACACACTTGGGGGCACTTTGCATGCTTAATGAGTGCCCGGTCCGGGCCGGGGACAGTTTTGTGTTACTTAATTTAGCTGAAATGTTGGATTTAGCCTGGCCAAATGTTTGCTTTGTGGTTGTATTTAACATTCAGCGAAGGCTCCTGGGAGTTGCAGCTTGGCTTTAATTACGCCAAATAGCCGCCAGCTCGTTATAGTATGTCGTATAACGGTTCTTTTCATGCCACTTTCCAGGGCGGTGCACAACGTGGAAAAGGTCTTTGAGTGCAAGCAGTGCGGCAAACGCTTCAAGCGCTCCAGCACCCTCTCCACCCATCTGCTCATACATAGCGACACGAGGCCTTATCCCTGCAGCTACTGCGGCAAGCGATTCCATCAAAAGAGTGATATGAAGAAGCACACCTACATTCATACCGGTAAGTAACTATTCCAAGCGATCCTTATTAAAATACATTCAGATTTCGTTCTGACTAATCAATCATCAATATTCAAAGAGAATCCTAAATCATCGTCAAAAATGCAGTATTCCCTTAAAAATAAGAGTTCTAGAACTTCCCTTTTCTACAAATGGTAGTTAGATTTCAATCAAATTTGTATTGGCTAGACTCGAAAACCGATACCCAGGATAAATTTTAAAATAATGCTTGGAAATTTTAAATTCCCCTTAAAAGTTGACGCTATTGTTACAATAATATCTATAAAATGTATAGCTTAATTATGATGATATATTGATATGTATTTGAAGGTATAGCAGGTACTTTTGTTCAGAACATAACCTTATAGGGCTTCCGCTCCTACACACAACTATGAGATTGATCAACAGACCTTAAAGTCATTATTAGATAAATGATTTCATGCTGAAAAGCATTCTATTCATAAAAAGTTGGGAACAGAGCTTACACACTAACATACAGACGCGAGATATGCAATTTTGTACTCTCCTTTCTCCAAATTGCAAATAGAGTATATAGAGATTGTACTAAGTTAGCGTTATTAAATATAGCTTATACGTGTAGTACATACTCGAATACTTGAAACACGATTTCGATTTCTTGCCAATTTCATTCTTGCCCCCGAATATCAGGAAAAACCTATAAATTCCACAATTTTAAGGTTAGAATCACCAAATTTGATTTGAGAGCTACAAATGATATATCTGAAAGATGATCCAAAAATATTTGAGCCACGACCACTCCCGCCACCGTTAATGAGCAAGCACGTTACACTTGGAATAGAGCATATAGCAGTCGGGCACTTTCGACTGCAGTTGTGTTACTTGCTAGGAATGGCAACGATAAACGCAAATGGGGAATATTGTCGGGAAGCGGGCGCCATTATAGCGGCGAGCAAACCACCACCCAAAGCCACAGTCGCAGTTCCAATTACAGTTGCCAGTTGACAGAACGGGGAGTTCAGTGGGTGCAAGGGGAATGGGAATGGGTACTGCAAAAATGGAGCTGATGGCGTTGATAGGAAAGCGCAAAAACAGCTGAAAAGAGCGCCAACTATAAACGCGTGCTCACTCTCCGAATTTTGCAAGAGAGCAACAGACACACATACACATACAGACACAGATACAGATACATGTAACTGATAAGAGGCAACATCGACGTCGAGCTATGTACAAAGCTTGGAGAGGCGTTGGAAAGACAACAATACAGCAACAACTGCAGATATACACACTCACACAGCAACGCCTTGGCAGAAAGAGAGGAACAGCACAGCAGAGAGAGAGATAGAGAGTGAACGGCAACGAGCGACGCGTCGCGACGCAGGCAGAGAAATCACAGCCGACCAATGAAAAATTTAGTCAAGAGATTTTGATTTTCTGTTTTATACGCGCGCACACACACGAATAACAAATACGACGCATACATTCACACGACACTGCCACTGTGTGTGTGTGTGTCGACTGGATGTGTGTGTATGTGAGTTGCGCATACACCCCTATAACTACAACAAAGCTCTGCCAAAAGTAGCAACTGCGCTGCCAGCGCGCAGCTGACGACGCCATTACCCAGCCAAACCTCAAAAGATAGGCATCGATTTCTATAGCTTTCTATAGTTTTCTATAAGCACTTCCCCATACTCATTGAAATCTTAATCTCCATAAGTTTTTATGCCCAACTAATACTACTGCTGGTTTGTTTAAAGCAATGATTGTGGTGTCTTGGAATTCGTTGAGTATATGAGTAAATTCCCCGACAAACTCTGGAATTCAATTTGCCATATTCTCAATTATATAATCAATTGATCAGTCTAAGTATATCTTAATAGCTTGCAGTTAGCAAAATACGAAAATTCTTAAATGATCTTATCATAATATGATTTTTAGTATTATTTGTTTTCCTGAAAAATAAATAAATATACGTATTTTATTATCCTTATCGAGAGTTATATAAAGATATATACAGTCCAGTTAAAGTTCACAATTTCATAATTTTTTTTAATTCCTTAGTCGACTTATGGAATTATACATAATATTCAAAATACTAATTACTCAAAGAAATATGTTCCAATCCCAAAAAACTCAATACAGAAATTGTATTTCAAATGTTCTGTAATTATTAATTCCTAAATTAAATACAATATTTAAATGTAATCTTTCGTATTTTTAAAGGAAGCAAGAGCTTTATCCTTAAACCTCCGCCACCTCATTTTCATCTTAACATCAGCAAAGATTTTATTTGCAACATTCAAATAATTTGATTATAACATTATTTCGTTTTGTTGCCCTCAAATCAGTTTGTAAATTGCAAGGATAATAACCTCTAATAAGCAACCCCAGCTCAAGCTCAGCTCCATCAAGCCACACCCACCAGCCCCCGTCGCCCAGTTGGCACCCTGGCAGACTAACTTGAAATCGTATTTAGCGAGCGTCTGGCCAAATCAGTGGAAGACGACTCCGCACACATACAGACACAAATATTTCAGACATTTTTATCGTTTGGCGTCTTCGATTTAGGACGTGTGCCCCTCAAACCCCGCCGCTTCAACTTCTACTTCAACTGCCCCATCCACCCGCTCAGTGCTCTCATGGTGCTTGTTGCTCTCGTTTTTATCGTGCATGTGGCAAGGATACGGATCCTGAACGTCTCGGGATTTGCGTTAGTGCTTGGCTTTAACAATGCCTGAGTTCTCCTGAGTTCTTAACCGATTTTCTGTGCGTGCATTTGTTCCTTTTTACGACCAGCCTTAATTTTTCTGCTTTTATGCTTTTTCCTTACTCACAGCTTATTTTTTTTTTTAGTTTCGTGTTTAGGCGACGTGTTTCTATTGCTGGCAATAACCAAACCGGCAGCAGATTTTTCCACATTGATGTGATTTGCCTCAGCATTTCCTTCTACTTCCTTTTTGTTGTTGTTGCTGTTGTTGTGCCTTTCCGCATTCACGTTTGGCTACGTTTTATATCCTTTTTGTGTTTAGCTCGCATTTTCATTTTTTATTTTCCTGCCTCAGATTTTTTGTTTGTAAATTTATGCGCCATAAAAGCGTAGCAAATAAATTTCTGTGTGTACGTATGTATGCATTTTCCAACTTGTTTACTCATTCATGACTTTCATTTGGATCTGGGGCGCCGACATATCTCCCTGAAATTCAATCGTATTTTGCTCCAGAGAAGGTGCACAGTTTTTGGTAAACAAATCAATAAGTTAAAGGTTGAAAATTGTTAAAGTTACGTGCTCTGAAAGTTTCTTTTTAGTGGGAAACAGCATATTTCAAAAAGATATGGTAGATAGCTTAGGCACAAAAATAATTCTCAATTCCCAGAATATTCAGTGCCTTTTTAATATAAAACTTTTCAGCAAAGTTCTTTTTATTTAGTGTTAGTTTTTTCCAATTATCAGTTTCACTTGAAGGTATTTTCTTTAAACAATCATCTCATTCGTTCATATTAGAATCTCCAACAATATGAAAACATGTAAATGTATTAAAGCAAAAATCTCAAATCAAATCACAACACATTCCAAAAATATTATACTGAATCATTGCGTTAAGCACTGAAATCAATTTGGAACTGCTTTATTTTTTTGATTTTTTGTCCCACACTGCGTATGCGTCATTTTGTTAGAGTTGAAAGAAAATAACACGAAGCAACGAAAATATAAAACGTGTTGAATTGAAAGGATTTGCCAAGTATCCTTCTAAGACACACAAACACACACACACACACACAGCTACGCTTAGACAGACAGACAGACAGACATAAAATATTAGAAGAGTAAAAGAAAGCAGCGCAGAAGCAAGCAAAGATTTAAAAGAATTTCCACAATGTGATGCAATAAAAATCCTTGAAATCTGTACATACAAAAACGCCCCAGCCCCAACAGCAAACTCAAACCCAAACCCAATTTTCATACGGCCCCACTCTCAGAGCCATGGCTATATATCCCAACTTGGGACTGAGAGTGTTAGTTAGAGCAGGCAGCTAACCAGAGAAGCCATACCCCAACCCATACCCATATTCATGCTCTGTGCCCCTGTTGTTCCCCCAGCCGTTGTCTGAGATACAGCAGCTCCCACATTGCCAACTGCCGACGGCCGACGGGATTTGGATTTGGGTCTCGTTAGTGCTCGTTGCTCGTTTGCCGTGATAAATAATAAAAGCTGCTCTATAATCTCTGCGACTACGTGACGTTATTTGTGCCGATAGTGCACGAACGTGCCCCGAGCGAGAGTGGCAACAGACGGATGAGCTCAAAGTTCGTTCCTGAACCAGAAACCCTTCAGCTTCCGCTTCCGCTTCAGCTACAGCTACAGCCTTTAGCTTCAGCTGATGTTCAACTGTTCGCAGGCATGCTCCGTGAGGACGAGGACGAGAACTCGATGAGTACAAGTATTCGCATCTGAGAGCTAGCCCAGCTTTAGCTTCAGCATGACTACTCAATTTTTATATATCTTTTTTCTTCTTTTACTGCTTGCTGCTGTTTTTCCTCCAGCTTCCGCATTTTCTGGCTCCTACAGCTGCTGCTTAAGCACAAGCAGCGTTTTCAACTCATGCCGCGGGAGCTAAAGTTGAATCAGAGCACATCCCAACGGTCGAATGTTTCAGAATCACGTCGCTGCAATTCCATTATATACTTACAACGGCTGCTCCCTTCTTCCATTTATCGCATGTATATATGTGTATAGAAGTATATGGAACCCAACTGCCTGTCTGTCTGTCTGTGTGTGTGTGTCTCTGTCTATGTGTGTGTGAGTATCTGTGTATATGCTAAAGTGGGCGCCTGTTATTGTTCTTGTGTGTGTGTGTTTACTTTATATACATTCTTCACTATTCTGTTCCCCTATAATACTACAGTTCGTACCCTCGCAAATTTAACTCAAGTTAGCATTTGTCGTTATTTTGTTTCCAAAGTGTATGAGTGTATTGTATATATATTGTATATATGTATATATATAGATGTGTAGCTGAATCTATGGCACTATCTGGCATTATTATACATTGCATGTATAGGTGCCATAGATAAGCGAAATTTTGTGTGCTACTATAGAACATTCATAAAAATAGACAACCTGGTCGAGTAATACTTTATTATACTTATTGATATAGTCAGTGACTTGTTTTGCTGAGGCACTTTTAAAAATAAAATCACAATCATGAACTTTCGCAAATAAACTATATAAGTATCTGCTTTTCTAAGTTATAGACCTGTTAATTCCACTCATATATGAAATCTGAAATATATATAAAAACTAGTCGAAGGTTCTGTACATGAGAAGGTTCATTTCACGAATTCTAGTCTGTGGCAGGACATTGAATTGATTTTAGATTACTAGATTGGACAATATTGATAGATACGTCTAAAGTTCGATTCTGTAGATTCTTTGGCACTGCAGTTTTATCCTCTGCTGAAAGTGCACAATAATTAAAACAATATATGACAATATAAGGCCAACTAAACATAGATACTAAGTAGATTTGATAAATGCACATGCAAGGCAACATTTAAGTCAGACATTATGTTGAAATCCCTTAACTGAAAATCAAATCAAATCTCGAATGAAATTTTGATAGCACTTGGCGCCGACGAGCCACACTTAAAAGAAAGTTAAATTAAAGTGCGAGCAAGCAAAATAATAAAAAACAAATCTCTAATGAAAAATTAAACAGGATGAAAATGTGCTATAAATGAAATATAAAAGGAAGTAAGAGAAAACACTCGAGAACAGTGGGGAACGCTTTAAACCTGCTATAGGAATTCTTTTTGCATTTTGGACATTTTTATGTGGCTGCCTTTAAGTGCTAAACCACAAACACCACACAGATGAACCAGAAAGTTGAAATTTAAAAACTCAGGACGGAGGTTGGAGGGTGGAGGGTGGAGGTCTGAGGATGTCGCTGCGGTTGCCAACAACGTCGACGCCATTGCTGCCATACGGAGAAGATGACGATGACTTACATTGCCTGGGGCGGGGAGAGTTTGGTGCTTGGGGGGGTTTCTGTCTGACTCAGAACTCAGACATTTTGGGGGTTGCTGCGTGGGCTTGTGAGCATGTGTGGCAGGCACTCTGAGTCTGGGTGCTTTTTGTGTTAGGGCTGGTGGGGGGCGGGAGGTTGTTGGAGGGCTGACGGCCATGAAAGCAAAGCTGTCTCGTTGTTGCCTAAAATGGCGCGCACTGGTTGCCTGGCTGTAAGGACAACAAATGCAATATGCAAACGCCTATCGATTTTAGTTTTATGCAACATACTACAAGGTAGTTAACCAATTTCTTTTCATCTCTTTCCGTTGCAGGCGAGAAACCGCACAAGTGTCAGGTGTGCGGCAAGGCATTCAGCCAGAGCTCCAACCTGATAACGCATTCCCGCAAGCACACCGGCTACAAGCCCTTCTCCTGCAAGCTCTGCCACAAGGCCTTCCAGCGCAAAGTGGATCTGCGGCGCCACAAGGAGACACAGCACACAGATCTGCGCGTACACCTGGGCAAGGTGGACTTCATGTCTGCCGCAGCGGCAGCAGCAGCCGCTGCCGAGCTGAATGGTGGGGGTGCCGGCCCCGGCATGGGACTGCCGCCGGGCTCCACAGCTGCGCCACAAGCAGCACCCCCAGCGCCCCCCGTGAGTGCCTCCAATTCGGTGAACTCACTGAATTGCCAAAAGGTATCACTGCTGGCATAACAGGCACAGCCAGTGCCAGGATCAATTCCGCATTCCCAATCCTTTTCCAATCGGAATCATTGTGCAATAGCAGCCGACACAAATCATCGGCTTGCATTTCCATTTGCCGCCTCACGTTGAAATTGACGTTAATGAAATTTAAATAGATTAAGCACCAAAGCGCAAAACCAACAGAAAAATTTCCAATGTTGCCAAAAAAAAAAGAAGAAATTAAATAAAATATAACTACTAAACTACTCTATACCAAAGAAAAGCTAACAGTTAAACCAAAAAATAAAATCAATAAGAAAACCAAAACTAAAGCTCTCTAATTCTCAGCGCACAGCAAAGTAAGAAACACACATTCTCAAAAAAGGAATCATTTCCCAAAAATTGTTTATTTGTAAATTTTTTATACATAAATATATATATACATATATATATTCATATATTCGTGTGTGTGTTTTGTGTGTGTGTATCTGTATGATTGTATTTCTATTGATGTGCATGGAATTCATTAAACAAGATATATATATCTTCCTAGATTCTATGAAAGAGCTAAATATGAAACGATATAAAATTATATTAACTAATGGCGCAAAATCAAATCAAAATCGAAACCATGAATCCTGCGTGTACTACTTGTAAAATGTAATTTAAAAAACAAATATTTAAAAAACAACAAAAAAAAAATAAAAAACAAGTTCCAAGTTTTCGCTTCTAGATAGTTGTGAAATTTTAAACGCTGTACTATGCAAATATTTTGATATTATATCATTCCAATGAATTTAGTCTAATTAATAAATTTTTAACTTATTTATACATATGTGTATGTATGTAAAAAATAAATGCTAAATAAATATATTTTCATTTTAATGTTCAACAAATAACAAAAAATAAAAACAATCCAACATACATTCTAAGTATTTTTATGTTTTCCAATAAATTAAATTTATTAAGAAATTAAAACTAAATTGCTTTGATTTATATTTATTTAACTAATGGGACACAGTGTGCAATTTATGGGTTAGTTTAGAGGTTTCTATTTATTTAAAAAAAGGATAGACAAAATATTAAGATATCCCTAATTTATTTAAAATCAAAACAATTCTTTTAATAGCAAGAATATTTATAATAAATAATTCATTTTATTAAATCTATATAAAATATATTTTTCATAATTTTTGGGCTTGAAGAAAATTGAAAATCGGCGCAGAAATTGAAGCCTTCCAAACAAATTCTAATATTTAAGCCGACTATTTAAATTTGCAGGGAACCTCTTAATTTTACTATCCTTCAGAAACTATTTACATCTGCTAACATATTATGTGTGTGTCATAAACTATTAATAGGTAATTCTGAAGAAAAAAAGTATTTAAAAATGATTCTTTTTTTAATAGATGTGTAAAACATACCACTTGTAATATAATTGGACGTATGTATACCTTAAAATTACCTCAGTTAAAGCCATTATTCTGGTATCTTATAAGGTTATTACAGCTTGTGCGGTCTTGTCATCTACTCTAAAAACTAATTCACTCTAAAAGAACAGTATAAGGCAATCATAATTATGTATTTCTAGAGCATACCTTTATATGAATTGAAAGTCAAACTGTCAGTGAAAGAGTTACATATTCATAGGTACGAGTCCTTCTTTACACATTCATGACACCTGCCCAGCAGCTGCCAATGCCTTTGTCCAAGGATGTGACAGCGTAGCGAATTGAAAATATTCAAACCAAAAAAAAAAAAGAAAAAGGAATGTCGAATACACGTTGAATATGCAAACTCCTACATGCGAATAGTATATGATTAAGGAGCCGTAAGTGGAAGACAGCCATGGATGCTCTCCGTATTCCCCAAAGTGTCCGGCGACGGATATCGGATATCACGTACGAGACGAGGGTAAATGTTGGCCCCGTGTCGCACTCGTTCTAAACAAATTTGACAATAAAATATAATAATGGCGAACGGTGAGCACAGAGACGCTTTTCCATATTACTTGAACATATTCCCAAGTCAGCAATTTGCACAGCAAAACGAAGGAGCAGCTTGTCTACTTTGCAAATGGAATCGAAGCAATACCAATTTCATCAATAAAAAATATTAGTCTACCTGGAAAGGAGCACAGTTTTCTTTTATTTTCAATTTATATTTATATATTGCACTTGACAATTTCAGTTTGAGTTTCAGTTGAGAGCAAAATGGCAAGAAATTGTCTGGCTTTCAGTTGTGGGAAACTATTGCAATGTGGTCATATGAATGATTGAACCAGCAGCATTTAAGGATTGATAGATTGATAGATTTATGCATGTGTCATACAGAATTGGAGACTTGCACAACTCATTATCCACAATTACCACAGTAGCAATAAAAATTAATAGTAGCAGCTTGGGATGTCAAGCAAATCGAACGTTAATTTATGCAATGATCGATAACATCCTGCGATTTAATGGACAAACGCTTGCCGCCCTCAAAAGCAAAGCCAAAAGAGTCGATGACCGCGTAGGTGATCGTAAAAGTAAAACATTGATCAATCAATCTTAAACGAGCTGAAGTCACAAATTGCCTCTCGTCTACCAAACAGAAATCAGCAACTTCCGTCCACGTTCTATGTTGCCTTTGTCATTTGCTTGATCATCGAACCTCTTACAGTCGGATCTATACAATCTACAGATATATAAACTCGAAGATTGTTTTATGCGTATATATGCTATAAAACAAAAAGCCAAAGCCCTGTTGTTGCCATGCGGGCTCTTTGAACGAATTAAGCGCAATTAGCGAAGGTACTTTTGAGGGAAGTGCTGAGGGGCGCAATCTAGCAGGATCAGCGTTCAATGCGGAACCTCGCATGCAACATTTACTACAATACAACACATGATTTAAGGTCGTCTCGTGTTTTTAAAGTCATTGTCAAAGATCATCCAATGGGCACAACATCTGCGCCATCATACAGAATACAAGTACATTGGAATATTCCAAGGCGTTCTTAATGCGAATTTATTGCCGCCATCATTATGGCGCCCAGACATGAAGATCATTTCAGAAGATGACTAAAGACTTTTCAACAACTTTGCACCCTTTTAGTAAGAATTCTGCTGGTGCACCAATCCAAGGGTAGCTAACTTGCCTCCGTGATGTAAGACAATGTATCTTAATTGCATTTGATTGTTCAAATAAGTGTTTATAATCCAAAATTGTTTTGGCAAGGTAAGTATACTCGTAAGAGTATAATAACAGCCATGACATGAGTATGGGAACGTTGATAACGAACCCCAGAAGTTGATTCTGTGTTGAAAAAATATAAAAACAAATTCAATGCTGGCAATACTTTTATCAAGAACTTTAGAGTTTCATATTTTGCTTAAAAATAAAACTTACCTCTTTCCTCAAATCTGTATTAAATTAATACTGCATTATTATTTTGTATTATCTGAAGTATTGGGCCCAAAATATGTCAGAAATTTTTGAAAATTCTAAAGAACATTTTTATTTCGCATATTTGTAATATTTTATTAGATGCGTAAAATACCAAAAAAACCAAAACTCAGTATTTTTTTCAGAATTTAAAAAAATATAGTTGTTAAAAAATAAACTTTGTGCAACATAATATTCTTCGAAAAAATATAAATTCTTTGAGTTCAGAGTTTAAAGTGCTTATTTATTAAATGTCAAGTTAAGCTTTTGTTTATTTATGATCAATCTGCAACAATATCCTATTGACCAGTGCATACATAGCTTGAATTTTTTCAAGCATTGCATTTCGATTTTTACTGCCCCAATGGAAATGGCAGAAGCGTCGCAGTTGTGACACATTCCCGGCACTTAATGACAATTGCATTTTTATTACACAAACAGTCGACGAAATGTTTATTAATGGCCCAAACATAAAGGCATCATGACCTCCATGGCAATCAGCTGCAGCTTAAATTGATTTCACTATATGTATCTGTAACTGTATCTGTAGCTCTCTCTATCTCTATCTGTATCTGTATCTGTAAATGTTGTTACAATGCATACGGTGCACCTGCTGACAATTTCAAGTGCAAGTGAAAGAACAACACGCACAACTGGGGAGATTCGGGATGTGCCACTGCCACACCACTCTGTCCGTGCCACCCTCACTGCCAGTAACCACATCGAACCACAATAGTAATTTACGGATGCGCAACATCAGGCAGCTTCCCAAACTAATCGCTCGCTCAGCGGGCAGACATAGACGAAGTGTCAACGACTCGCTGGTGGTTGTTGTTATTGTTTTTCGTTGGGTGGCTGGGTGGTTCGGGCGGCTCAAGCCTCTGGCCGCTTGTTGCCAATTGAACGTCTCAATTGTTGCAATACTGTTGCGGATACAACGCGAATGCGGATGCGGAGTCGTGCTGCGTGATTACACAAGAACAAAGTGGCAGTGGCAATTCCAGTTTCAGTTGCCAAACAAACAAACGCCAGGCTCACCCCTCCGGGCCAGTAATCCCACTGGACTAATTCAAGTGTAACCCCTTGTTATCCCACTCGCTGCCCGCACCCCGCGGCAGCAAAAAGCGCAACGCCTGAAAATTGAGCAGTTAAATATTTTGGTGTCATAAGTCGGCATTAGGTGCCCTAACCTACCCCTCTGCCCTCTATTATCCACCCACTCGCAAGTATTCAGTATTCTGCCGGCTAACAATTGATTTTAAACCCACAATGTTTGTCTATTACAAACAAAAACCAAGCGATTGATTTCTTTTATTTTAAATGTATTTTAGAGTACATTAGAAACATAATAATATGGAGTTAGTAATTCAAAATATCTGATCATATCTTTTTATTTTATTTTACCAATAATATTGATAGTCAGAACTTAAAAAGTTGAAACTAACAAAGAGCTTATAGCGCTGGCCACTGAGGCTTTCGGCTATTTTATATCACATATTTAGTTTAGTAGGTGGGAGGTAAATAGAAATGTTTTTAATAATAGAAGGAAGTTTACTGTTTATCCCCCATAAGCTAACATTGCAACTATATCTTTTGTACATAACTTTCCGCTTGGTAGAGATCAAAAGGCACTGATCGATTCCAGCAATAAATATTACATATCGGTAACAAAAAAAGTAGTTCATATCTCATAACTTGCTTACACCAATATTATGCATCAGAGCCGAATGCCTCAGTTTTTACTAAATCTGTAGAAATGTATGTAACAGGCAGAAGAAGACATCAGTATCAAAAGAGATTTCGATTTGGCCATGTCTGTCTGCCTGTCTGTCAGTCCGTCATGTATGAACTATAAGAGCTAGAGACACCTAATTTGGAATGTAGGTTCGTATAAAGCTGGCAATAAACTTGGACTATTTTAGATCCGAGATATTCCTACCCATTTGTCCGCCATTCTATAAAAACCGTTTTAAAGTAACAATTTTAAATACATACTTTTAACCTACTGTCCAAGTTTCAAGTGGATCGGATAATAAACACAGAAGTTATTCAACAAACAAGATTCAGTACTGCAGCGCGGGGGGAAAGAAGCAGCACAGCCACCACTTAAAATGCCTCGCTTGCGCTGTCGCTTGTGCTGACGATTGTGCTGTCGCTTGCTTGCGTGCGTCTTTGTGTATGTGTACGAAGATGCGATCGGACATTTTTGACCTGGGCACAGGGAGTTTTGTAGTTGAGTATGCTCAACTATAGCATTCTTACTTGTTGTTATGGATAATATGAACTTTTAAAGATTTGTGTATATCATTTGCCTTAGCAAGCGCTATATATTTAGCTTTAATTAAAAAAGTGAATTAATTTAGTATTCGTGATTTATTTATCTCTTGATTTGCGCCTTGCGTCCGATGAGTTATTGCCGTAAATCACGTAGAAGGTAAAAGCCTGATGGAGGCAGACAAAACTATGAATAAAAGACGATAAGGAGGACGAGGACGAGGACGAGCACTGCTGTTGCTGCTGCGAACCTGTTTATTAGTCCTCTAATGCACAATAATGCTTAGTGCCAAGGGTAGAAAATTACTTGGCTCCTCGGGGGAATACTTACCGTGCTGGCAGCCAAATGTGACCTCTGTGCCACAGTCACAGGCAAGCCACAGTAGACGAGGCCTAGCTCTGCTCTGCTCTGCTCAGATATTGAATTACGGGACACGTCTCGACTTTCAGGCACGATGGCCCCTGGACCAGATCCTGCTCGCTGCCAGCCATTGAAGTTAATTTGTGCCTCGACACTGGAATTGTTGCTGACATTTTTACATAAAGCGGAGCATAAATCACATTTGCCCATTGCCGAGCAATCAGTTCAGTTTTATTTGTACGCATCCAATGCTCTTACCCATTTTGATTTACTCCGGCTTGTGATTGAAAGTGTTGCCAGTGCTGAAATATGAAACACCAAATGAGATTATGCACCAAACTTCGGCCAGACTCTACTCATATTAGCACAAATGGCCACAATTTGCTACAAATGCAAACACATGCCTCAGACTCAGTTGGCCTCTTAATCCGCATTGAATTACAAATGACATTTGTGGCTTCAAAGTTGGCTAATTGACGAAACAGAGTTCAAAGTTGAGAGAGTACACAAAAGAAATATTTAAAAATTTTTGAAAACTTAAGTATTCATTTTGAAGTTGAAAAGTTTAATACAAAATATTATTTTTGGTTCTGAAATATGACTTTAAATGGAGATAAGTAACTCCAGCTGAAGGCCCTGGCAGCCATGGCTAAAAATTCATTGTTAACTCTTAGTTTTAACTAGAAGCTATACAAATAAATAAATAAATAGAGATAAATATATTTTAATATTTGTATACCAATTATATACCACATACAATAATTATTTTTGAATGGTACTTAATGCTATGAATAAGGTAAATAAAATATCAATAAACAATGAAGCAAATAAATTTCTTACCAACTAAACACTTGCTAAAATAATCGTATTAAGTTTAAGAAATTATTAAAAAGGTTTCTTTTAAAGGCTTTAAATGTAGAAAAATCGTATAATGTTTTGCCAAATTAATCATATTATATGGAAAAATTAACAACAAAGAATTTTCACCTGTATCTATTTCATTCTATACTACTAAGCTAAAGGCCTCAATGCTATTACTTAGTTAACTCCCAATTACCCTGAAATTTTAATTTTAATGTAATATTATAATAAATAAATAAATATAATGAAAGTTTCTTTTAATTCAGATTTATTAAATTTATATTTAAATATCTATTGATTTTCAAAAATATGCTAAAGTAGCAGAAATGTTTTCGATATGCAAACTTGTCTATATAAGTGTCTTGGCTTAACAAACATTTAATTCATTTGACAACCTTTGCTGTTGAGTCCTTAAACCGTATTTGTTTTAAAATCAGCCTTTGGTAGTCCTCTGATTTTTTTAATTTATAGCTTATCGTCTAGCTATATACATGTGTGCAGAGTACTATTTCCCACATGACTGTGCAGAGTTAGTTCTTTATTAATTTTGAATTGGAAGTACGCATTTGCTCGTCCAACAAATCTCGTTAATTTCGACGGGTTGAACAAGTGCCTTCCATTAGAGGCGTTACGCCAGCCAGAAATCAAACAAAGTCATAAAAATTTGACACTCGAAAAGCTTCCCACAATCGGCACGCGTCAAGTGCCAGTCCCTGAGCCCGTCCCTGGGCCAGTTCCTGTGCCTCTTCAGAGTCATGTGCAATCGGATATTGGTGCAACCGAGCTGCTGCTCTCACCAGTTGTCTCTGGTGGTGGCTGGTACCAGAAGGGGAGGCAGTTTGGCAGCGACAAGTTGCCAGAGCCAAGCATGGGGTGGTGGGCTGATAACCAGATGATTGTGATGGAAATAGAAATGAAAATGGAACTGGAACTGGAATGGGTGACCCTGGCCAAGCTAATCAAAGTGCGTGGACGGTCGCGTGTCGCAGCAAAAAGGCAAACGGAGTAGCAAAGATTCCCATGAAATGATTGCAAAGATTTTTTTTTAAGTATTATTATGATTAGTTATTATTTTTGAGCAAGTGCAGAACAAGCTCAGCTCGTCTCCCAGGCTAAATACCAATGAGATTTATGGACATACGCATTGGGAATTGCCTGTGTGCATGTGATGTCCTTGATGCTGGGCACATTTATACCCAACTAAGCAGCTCTGCCGCACAATTAAATATAAACTTAAATGTCCTTTTGCACTAACTGAATTTGCTGTCATAATTTGGCAAATTTAATTAAAACTATTTGCACTTCAAATAAACGAATGAACATTTGCGGCTCAAAACTTTAAATGCGCCTGCCGACTATGCTCAAAACTTTCTACATAATTGCTTTAAATTAGTTGTTAGTGTCCGTGCAGGCCACTCAACAGGATGCCAACCCGCCTCTTGCCCCCTGTCCTGGCCAACCGCAAGCTAAACAAATGTTAAGTGTTCAGCCCCTTGGTGGATCGGCAGACGAGAAGTTGTCAACCGAAAACAAACCATTAAGTGGGTCCAAAACACTCTTCGGTTTCCAGAGCTCCTTAAATTAGCGTCTGGGTTAGAGGTTTACTCCCCAAGCCCATGTCATATTGTCAAGTGTTTATGGTGTTCACACTGTGGGCAAAGAGAGCTGCAGATTCTATTACAACAACCCTTAAACGTTTTCATATACCATAGTACTACATAAAATAAGACTTTAAAACCAAATTTCTGACTTAAATTAAATCGTAATCTCCAATAAAACCATGGCCAAACAGACATTCCACTTGGATATCAATTCAAGTTTGACAAAATTGATAGTTTGAAATATAGGAAGATCTCTTACTTAGCAATTTTTGGTATGCATTTTAAACGCAAAATCAACTAGCTCAGAACATGTTTTGAAATAGCATTTTATACTTATTTTTATGTATTTTCTAAAATGAATAAAATTTAAATGCCAAACCAATTTTGAAATTTATAATAATTTGATTTATAGTCATATCCTTGCGTTTACGTTACTGCGCTAGTCACGAATACATAACATTAATCTTATTATTATATTGAGCAGTTTATAATTCTTACATTTTTTATCAGACAATTAAGATTAGGATTTACTATTAAAGGAAACCCTTTTAACTTATACTAATAATATACTAATTATTCTATTTATAATATTAATTTACTTATTTATTGATTTGTTTATTTATTGATTGTGTGTCTTAAGATAGTTTTTAAGCGATATATTGTACTTTGAAGTGCCTCTAATTGTATTAAGATAATAATAATTATAACCAAACAGACAATCCACTTGGTTATGATAGTTTGAAATATAGGAAGATCGTTTACTATGGATAATGAATAAGGTCATAAAAGAAAATCTACAAAATGTTATTCTCTAATATGAATCAAATTGAAATGCCACATCAATAAAGATATAAAATAAGTTGAATAAAGCCATCCGCATGAATATTAGCTTACTTTTGATCAAGTTATGAGAGTTGAAAGTCCAAGGAGAGCATTTACTACGGATTCGGAAACTCTACAAGTCAAATTTTTTTCTGCAGGTTTCAGGATCAGAAAAAGATTTAGGATAGCGTTATACAGGACAAACCATAACAAAATCAATTCAGTTGTGACAAAGATATTAAGAAATATAATAAGATCATTTAATATGAGTTTTAAAACTAAGCGCGTCGACTACTTAAAATAAGCGCTTGTCTATAACCAATAGCCCTTAAGAACTTGGCCTTTATCCTTTAGACAGGCATGACAGCCATTTAGAGACAGTCAAGACAACAGGCTGTAAAACTAATCCAGTTTGAAATCAATGTTAAATAAATTATGCTGAACTATTTAGCAATAAATTAATCTTCATAAATCACAATTCAACATTACCAACAACATCAGACAGACAAGCTGCAGGCAGACACCTTGGAGAGTGCCCCAACACTACATTAAATTAGAAACGAGGCGTCGTCAAGATTCCGTATAATGACAAAAGCAATTAATTTTGTGCCATCCAAATGCCATCCACCGGCAAAGGTGTGTGTGCACACACACACACACACAACCAAAGGGGTGTTACCCGCTTCCATTCCCCCCTGATTACGTTCACAAATCGCTACAAGCACAGCCATGCAGGAGCCATATCAATGCCATGGTTTTCCATTCCCATGCCCCAACCTGCAACCCATTGCCCCAATACCAGCATACCCCCTCAGCCCGCACCTGCACACAACACACAATCAAAATTCCAGAGCATGGCTATGGCCAGGTTGGTGCTTGTACTTGCCTGTAAGCTCCAGGAAGCGCTACCCAAGCTTCGCAATTAATTATGCGAATCTGACGAATCTTCCTAAGCGAACAACTCTTCGACTTGGCACACACAGCAACACACACACACTCACACACACACACAACAAATGCTGTTTGCTGTCAACTGCTGGCATCATGATTTACATGGAAACCCTACCAAATTTTGGGGTGAGATGTGAGAGTTCAAATGTGCTTCAGCGTCTGTGTGGTGCGGGACTTGGGTCGGGGTCGGGGTCGGGGTAAATGCAAATTTAAAGGCGTGAATAAGCCAAGGCAGAGTCTAATTGTAGACAACCCCCGTAATTATCCGCAACGGAAATGCCATTAATGGAATTAAGGGATTCGGCATTCAGCGCAGTCTTAACTTATAAGAATGGGCATATTTCTGAAAAAGCATAAGGACTTATAGGACTTTCGATAACCAAACGCTAAGATCAATGATATTTCGAAACTTTAAGAACTTTCTATTAAAACTAAAGTGATTTTAAACAAGATTAAGGGCGTGCAAATCACTTGAAATCTTTGTAAATTACAAATACAATACAATTATTCAATGAGAAAACACAATGTTTTTCAATACAATCAGGCATTGTTGACTTGTGGATTATACAAAAATAAACAATTAATTCAGGTATGTGAAAATAGCAAAAAACTAGACTATGTGATACCCTGTAGATTGTGTATGTAAATTTTAAAATTATCTTATATGTAAATGGTAAAGATTATCTAGAAAGTTCAATAGACTTTTGCGCAGGATAAATTGACTGTGGACAGTGAAAACTCAAAGCTCGACTTAATTATAAGCGAGTTTTCATAAGGTTTCAATTTCTATACAATTCCAGCGAACTTATCCTTACAACAGATTTGTTGCAGGGTAAAACGACTTAAGATTTTGCAATATTCACTTCACCAAATTGTGGTCAACCTAAGGGAACTGTATCCTACGAGAATGTACATTGTAATTGACACAAGGATGTCAATTCTTGTAAATAACTGCATTTGCTTGCAACTTGTTTATGTGTGCATCTTGTGGCTGCCAATATTCAGCCTCAGTGCAATCCGAACATGGCTATGGGCAGAGGGACAGGGAAGATAGGGAGGGGATTGCCTGGTATATGCAAATTGGTTTTGCATGCGACTTGCCTAAGTAGTCTTAGTAAATTGAAAGCAAAACATTAAGAATTATGCCTAAATGGATTGCATTCGCCTGTGTCTGGCAGACAGCCCGGACTGGGGACAACATTGGGGCCATGTGGACGACACTTACATACTACATGGCGATTGAAATTAAAATTGAAAATTGAAATTGGAAATGGAAATGGAAATGGTAGGGCAAGTGCTGTTCGATTGTGCATATGTTTGTTGTCAGTACACAGATTTCCAATTGTAAGCACAAATATACATAAATTGCACTTTGGAGTGCAAAATATGAAAGGTGCTCTTGTGTTTTTACCCATTGAGCAATAAATTTCAAGTCACTTCAAAGTAGGCTCCTCTGTGGCGTCTGAAAGAAATTACTTGAAAATTTACGCACCTGCAAAACTTTTAATTGAAAACCATCGCATTGTCTCACATCCCACACATTCCATTTAATCAGCTTGTCCTTACACTCCTAGCGGTCCTGGCAAGTCTCTCTTTAATTTATGAGGAACAATTACATGAGAGCAGTTCTTAAAGCAGTTCTAGGGCTGAAAAAAGTACAGATTTGTAGAAATAAAGTGAATTAACACAACTAACTCTTAATTATAAGAAATTTTGTTATTTACTTAGTATAATTCAGATTCAGCATTTCCCATGTTTCCTACATGATTATCATCATCAAAGCTGATTTATACTATATTTTCATTTCAAATTTAACGAACAGACTGCTGACTCATAAACTATCAACTACCATCACCAACTATCTTATGGCAGCTACTTATAGCTATCCCTATCTAGTTACTATCTCTAAGTTCACACAATTATCAAATGTTTTTTACCAGCATAACTGTAACCAGATATCATTTAAGTATTTACTAGGTATAAATGAGATTGCCTCGTTTCTTTGTCCTTTCGATGGGAATATTACTTGATTGTTTGCTTTTATGATTGATAAACGCCCCGGCGTCAATCGGGTCTCACCTTAACGCCTCCTAGGGGTCACTAGTTCCTCTTATTCCCAGGGCTGAACAGATGGAATGGTGGTGGCACTTTTTTTATTCATTTAATCAATTAAGTCATCAGCTCAATATTTGTATTGTTTCATTCAGTTCCTTTATGATGGTAGCGGTGGCATCATCCGGCCCCTTATTGACTTCCCAATGACAATCGAGGAATTGTCACACTATCTTTCAAGTTCCCATCGCTGTTGTTTTAGGAGGGTTTTTTGGGTGCCTTTTTTGAGAATTTGTATTACCGCACGTGTCGGTGTCGTCAATGTTTATATGTTTCTTGAGAGCGCCTTTGGTTATTTAGCCAGGCTAAGCACTTAATTAAGACGAAATGCCGCTGTTTTATTATTGGTACGGTAAATATTCCATAAATTTCCTAATGAAAACACTTAATGACACACGTCACACAAAAAACAATGCGGGAACTCAATTTTTATTTGATCAAACTATTCAATAAGGGGAGATTTTTACAATGTAAATATCTTGTTACCTAAAACTCAGTTTTATTCATATTTTATGTTTCACACAAGCTATATTTATTGAATAGAATATCTAAATAATAACATCGTATAAATAAAAACATCTCACGACTATGATATAACAATGAAGATTATTTTTAACTAAAAAATTCCCAGAATTCGATGCAGAATCATACAATTTTAAATATAAATTAACTTTACATTTTCAGACTTTTGCTAAAAAACATAAAAAGTTAAATAAATGTCAAATACAACATTTTAAATAAGAATCATGCAGATATTCTCTATCAAAGTTGTAAAATATATCATTGAAAAACTAAGAACTTTGGTTCTTTTGTTGAATATACTTTTAAGGAATGTTGATTAACCGCTGTAGGAGCAATTGTATGAACAAATAAGTTGAATAAATAGTAAGTAGACTAAGTAAAATCAACCACTTTATGGTTGGGCGCATTTATAGCCACCATAATCAGGCAGCCGGTACCCAAGGCAATACTTGCACACTCGTATATCATTCGAATGAAAGCAACATATGTCCACAAAGTGGTTGCTACAAGCGGAGAGGGGGGTGAGGCTTCCAATAAGAGTGTGATATTTTGATCAACCAAATGTGTAAAAGGCACTGTGAGGCCTTTGGAACAAATCGAGGCTCGTTAATAGAAAACAATTACAAAACTGGCCACGAGGGTTAAATAGTTTTTTTGGTCACGACAACAACGAGGCTCACGTTCCTGCTAATATGTGAAATGAAAAGTCGAGTTTTAAATCATTTATCTTGTTTTTCCATTACTCGGGATCTGGGGCCACAGAAAAATGACAGAGGCACGAGAAGAAATGATGCCGCTAAATGAAATTGGCAAGAGCCCGCGCATGTTCTGAATGCGAAATGAGCTGTGACAGTGACACCGAGACACTGAGACGGCCACCTTTTCGTCCTGCGGATACCCGTCAACCCTTTGACACCCTTCTGTCGTCTGCTGTATATACTTGCCTCATAAGTATTATTCAAATTGTCGACATGCCGCCGTTTTTGAGTGTACTTTTCACATTTTTTAACTTAAATTGCGGCCATGATTAATTCACACACTTGGGATGCCCCAGAATTGACCGTACCCTTCTCCAGTTGACTTTTGATGTTTTTCTAACTACTTAACTTCACTTATTTTTTTCACATTTGACAAATTGCAGGCCCATCTAGGAAAGTGCAGGCTTCAAATTAAAATAGAAACACGTTGCTCAGACGTTTTCAAATTAAAATAAATATATATTTGAAGTTAGCTGAAATTAGATTGCATTTAACAGGGGGCTCATTTTCAGTGGGCTAATTTGCTAATTGAATTTTTAAGATATTATATTTTTTATTTTTGCACATCTGAGTTACATCGTATATCATAAAGATTGCACGTGTCGCAGTCAAAAATCGCATTGATTGATGCTTCAACATTTTGCAATTGCAAATCAATCACTTTTCGCGAATATTAAATTAATATTATATTCAAATCAATTTCGCAATCATTCTATATAGTCGTTTATATTGTACTACTGAGAGGAATCGAAATTTCAATAAATATAAAGAAAGGAGCTTAAAATAAAGTTAAGAATATGTATGAATTGTTTTATGTTTGTCTTTAGAGAAGTTTCTATGCAAACACTTGATTCTGGAGAATTCGTATTGATCGCCTCTCTCTGCGATTCTCAAAATGTAGTAGTAAGTTGAATAGATTCTTTATCTGTGTACACATTTGCTCTAACAAAAATACCTATAACTCTGTAATGAATAAAATCCTTAACAAAAATTCTATAACTTCGGAAATGCAAGGACTCTTCTATACAGTTACTTTCAAGCAACATCCTCATCATTGTGAGCCACCTACTATTGTAACACCTGAGGACTATCATCAAGAGTCATCTATGTAACTAATTTCCTGCGATTAGAATATGAATCGCATTAAATGCGAAACGATATACGTTGAGTCAGCTTGACTTGCCCCCAAGACACAAACGAATACATTAAAATGATAAATGAGCGCGATTATATCCTTATTACCTTCAAATTAATATTGTGGCCGTAATCAGCTTGGCGCCACACCCAGGTAAACCTGTGGGTCAACGATTTATTGGCTAAAAGCGAATTAAAGGGCAACGGGGCATAAAATACGCGGCCAAAATCAAACACAATCAAGCGAATTGGGTACAGTTCGAGTTACATTTACTTTGGCTTACACACCCACTTGGCCAGTCTGTCGTGTCTGTCGTAACTATTGTCCTGTTAGTTGGTTAAAAATAATCCGACCATTTCATATTTTCCCAAGGACAGCGACATACTGCAATATACACCAAGTACATACTGTTATGACTACCGGGTAAACATCGTTTGTCAAGAGTTTTGACTGCTCGACTTGCTCCTGTTTATATACGAGCGCGTCCTGGAGGGCTCTTCTTGGCCACGCGCTGAAATAACCGGCTACAAAATATTTGTTGACATTCCGCGGGAAATTACCATAATTAGTTGATTCGAAATAGGAACTCAAACTGGAACTGGCGTCCATTGGTGTTTGATCAGCGCCTTGGGCGTGGGGGAGCGCACTGTGGGGTGTGTGTGTGTCCAGGTCACGGGCGTCGATGTCAACATAATGCGGAACAGGACTGCCCACAGCTAAAAGGATAATAATTAGAGCATATGTACGGATTGTGTGCAAATATTGACACTCATTCCCTTAGCCAGCCCTCCCTCCATCCATCAGTGTTGGCCCTGCATGTAAACGCAAATTAATCAGTTTGGTATCAATATACACACGCAAACATCGGCTCACAAATGTCAATGCTCATATCATACTCTACGCATATGTGGACATATGTTTCAACACTCTTAATACTCTACCCGGAAAACCACTAATCACTAACTATTTCTTAACACAAATAAACACTAAAGACCATCTGCATTGAATTCAAATAATGCTACTGAACAATGCAGTTAAATCTGATTCATTTATTAAACTTACTTTTTAAGCCCAAAATTAGTTGGCAACAAGAATATATACCGAATTTGTTATACCCTAACAGAGGGTATTATAAGTTTGTCTCGAAATGTGTAATGGACTGAAGAAGACGTTTCCGACCCAACAAAGTATATATATTCTGAATCAGCATCAATAGCCGAGTCGATATAGCGATGTCCGTCTGTCCGTCTGTTAAGTGCAAACTAGTCTTTCAGTTTTAAAGCTATCGTGATGAAAGTTGATAAAGAACCTTCAATTTGCTGCAGGCAGTACATATGTCGGAAACCGGCCGGATCGGACCATTATAACATATAGCTGCCATAGGAATGATCGGTCGACAACTATGTTTTTGTATGAAAAACTGTTTTGTTTATAAATGATATACCTCACCAAACTCACTCAAACCGACTCTTTAGAGGGTTTATACAATCTGACTAACTTTGTTTAAAATCGGACTATTATATCATATAGCTGTCAATAGAAACGATTGGGTGAAAAATGAGTTGATGTATGAAAATCTTTTTGTTTATACAAATATTACATTCAAACTAAGTCAGAGTTTTATTATACTTCACATAGTTTTCTATAATTTGAATAAAATCGGGCCACATAGTTCTCATAAGAACAATCAGACGAAAATTGAGTTTGGTATAAAGATTGCTTCTTGGATATATAGCTTCTGCACGCTGAAGGAAGCCGTTCTTTATTGTTTGCAATTTATTTTAAGATTTCTAATTATTTAAATAAACTTTATTATTTCTCTTGGGAATGACGGAAACAGAATGACATTTAAGATATGCATAATTTCTCAACATAATGTTTAAGAACTAGTATATCAAATATGTCTTTGACATCTTCCCTTGACCAGCTTGACTCATGAGCATAACTTATTAGATATTTTATAATCTTTTGGTTTTTTCTTTTTTGAATACTTCTGAGCCTTTTAGTGGACAATAATAAAACAATTAAAAAGCAATCGAAAGTTCGGTACTGTCACTAATTGGAAGGCAAATATCTCGGCTCGTGCGAATAATAATTGTTATTGACCGAAACGCCCATCAGAAGTTGGCAAACGAGGGATTATTGCGGCCAAATGACTTTAAATTAAGCCGATGTGCGTCTGTCGATTTAATTAAAATCAAAACAAAATCTTTGCCCGTCTTCCCTCGTCCTGAACTGGGATAATAATAAACGCATTAATAATGCAAAACAATAAATGAGCAAATATTCATAAATTATTAACGCAGGCGCCAACTGCTGACGACTGCAGGGGGCTGACAAAGGACACTGCACAAATACCCAAAATATTTGGCCAAAGCATTTAAAAGGACAATGAAGCACGAACACAGATGACAGCAACGGAAGAAAGCAAAATCCCCGCAACAAATAATTGAGCCTCATAAAGAAATATCATTCATTGATTTTCCTTTTCTCGCCCATTCCTGCTGCCTGCCTGCCTGTCTCTTTTGCACTGTCTGCGGCGAGTCCTGCCGCTCCTGCTGCAGCAAGTGGATGAAGTTGTGGAGGTTGTCAGCGCACAAAGCCATAAGGACAGCTGATGAAACTATCACGCCGACGAGGGGTTGTTTGCGGTGGGCAGTAAGATTTTCACATGAATTCGAAATCTATGCCTCGGCATGATTTGCACAAAAACTTGAGCCGGCAAATTTGTCAGATGGAAGCAGGAGCCGAGTGTCCTGCGTGTGCGACAGAGAGAGACAACTACATACGGGAGTCAAGTTTGAAGGAAACCTGAAACAGAACAAATGATAAATTATTGAGGGATTTTGTTAATTTGGTGACATTGATAGCATGGCCAGATTATCACGAGTGTCCTTTCCCAAATCGCTTACAATGGGGGGGATTGCAGGAAGATGCGCAGTCATCATATAAATATGTGAGTAAAGGTACTTCATTGTTATCTACTTGATAAACTTACTAAGCATTAGTAAGTCTGTATAAGTAAACAAGATATATATTAATCAGGAAATGGCCGGATAGGAATCGATAGGATATTAACATATGTATGTATATAGCTACCATAGGAACAATCGGTCAAATATTGAGTTGTATGAAAACTTCTCTGCTATTCTCAACATTTCATGGTAGTGCTAAGCTTAGTTTGGAGTTCTGTAATATCTTATATATAATATTTTTATATAAAAAAATTCTTTGTTTATGAAGATATTTGGACCAAACTCGCGCAAATCGAAATTTCAAAATTTTTTGAACATATTGACCAACTATATCTATATCTACTGCCTACCTACTATATCTTACAGCTGCCATGGAAATAATCGTTTTTGAAATGAGTTCTTGTATGAAAAATACATCGAAAATTTTCGAGATTTAATATCCGTGCCATAAGTAAAATAAATATATTAACTGTTGCTTTGTGTATGCATTCTTACTTATGCATATCAGCTTTCAACAGTGCACACGAGTGACATAGCAATAAGTAATGTATGAACACTGTTCAATTTATCGATGACACTTCAACGATTTCACTACGAATCTTGAATAGAAATCATCAATCATCAGCATTAACAAATAATTTGTTTGAAATTGCTGTTAATTATTAAAAATCAAACATAATATAAATAAACAATCTAGTTAACTAATTCCGATCGATTCTACGCAGCTTTTCTAATTTGCTATTATGACAATTGCCATGGCGTGCATAGTCTATAAATTTGTAATTGTTAGTGCGTTTTTAATGACAACAAGAGTTTTTCCGGGAAATAGTTGTACAAATACAGTTCCTTGAAATTGACATGCGCGAAGTAAAACGAAGACGTACGGTATATATCTCGCTTTCAGAATTTGGTCACACTGCATAACAATAACAAATACCATAGTCACCCTGTTGTTAACGAAATCGTCGAACGACTATAGCTGGGTAAACAATTAGAAATACGCCTAATAGCAGCAAAAATGTCAGTCTGCAGCAGCGCTGAAATAGCAGAAAAGCGGCGCATAGCTCTGGCCAAACTGCAGGCCAGAAAAGCACAGGCGCCGTCTGCTAATTTAAATACAAAATCAGCAACAAGTGCCGTTGAGCAGCTGAGCGCCAAATCAGCGTCCAACTTTTACAGATCCCCGCCAGCAAACGACAGTAAGAAGCCAGGTGCCATACAACCAGCACCCAACAGCAACAATAATAATAATAACAAGAGCTCAGCCTTTCTGAATGCACTCAAAGCAATCAAAGCAACAAGTACTCGGGAAATGGGCCGCGCTGCAGCTCATCCCTATCAGCGGCCCAATGGCGTGCACAAACCCTTGCTATCCCTCAGTCCAGAGAAAGAAAAGCCAGCCGGACCGTTGGCGTCAGTCTTTGTGAAATCCATCACATGTCGCGTATATATGATAAGCGCACAACGTTTTGCCGTAGATGCATCGGGCTATCACGAGAAGCTCATTGAAGTGTTCAAGAAAATGCCCACTAAATCATACGATAACCAGACCCGCATCTGGGATTTTGATCTTAAGGATTACCAAATGCTGCTGCAGCACGTCGGTGATCTCAAGCCACATGTGGTTATTGGCACTATACCAAAGAAAATCATAGACATGTGTTTAAATCCGCCCAAGCCGCTGGAGCGCAGCGTGTTGGCCTCCATTAGTGCCCCTTTGGGGCCATTGCTGATGCCATTCCAGGAGGAGGGCGTGTGGTATGTAACGTCTCCAGTATTAGTTTAGTGTTCTCTAATATGATTTGGTACTTACAGTTTTGCTATTGCGCAGCAAGGCCGCGTCATGATCTGTGATGAAATGGGCTTGGGTAAAACCTACCAGGCACTCGCCGTTGCTGACTATTTCAAGGAAGATTGGCCCTTGCTCATATGCACAACGGCCAGCACACGTGACGCTTGGGCTCGGCATATTGCTGAATTGTTGCCATCTGTGCCACTTCATTATGTTCAGGTGCTGGCCAACAATCAGATGTATGTGGGCGATGCCAAGGTGCTTATTGCCAGCTATAACATGATGGAGCGCTACATGGACAAGCTGCTGCAGCGCAAATTTGGGTTTGTCATCTACGATGAATCGCACACGCTCAAAAATGGCAAGGCCAAGTGCACCGTGGTGGCCAAGCGTCTAGCGGATCAAGCCAAGCGAGTCATTCTATTGTCCGGCACGCCGGCCTTGTCGCGTCCTCTCGAGCTCTTTACCCAGCTGCAGCTAGTTAACAGTCGGTTCATGAGTTTCATGGAATTCAGTAAGTTGCATAATATTGAGTTTTCTATATAACCCGAATTTACAATCTTTTGAATATCAGCCTCTCGCTATTGTGATGGCAAACAGACGCATTTTGGCTGGGATGCCAATGGTCAATCGAATTTGGAAGAGCTGAAAGTGATTTTAACGCTTAAATACATGCTGAGACGCACCAAGGCAGAGGTTTTGCCCCAGCTGGCTGAAAAGAATCGGTAAGCTATTATCTAATACCAGAGATATTCGATTACCTAAAGTTAAGGTTGTTCTCGCTTGTAGTGAAACGGTTGTGCTTGACCCAGCGCTGGTTTGGACTAATGATGATGCCAAAACCAGTTTAAATAAACTCAATACGGAGCTGCAAAAGGCCAAGGGTAGATCCCGTGAGGATGTTTTACTCCGCTTCTATGCTAGCACAGCGGAGGTCAAAACAAAAGCTGTCTGGTAAATCCCAATTATATATATTACACGTAACGCATTATTAAAGTTTCTCTATCTGCAGCGCGTATCTTAAGTCAGTTGTTAAGGAGAAAATTAAATTCATAATCTTTGCACATCATCGCGTCATGTTAAATGCTATTAGTGATTGTCTGGCGACACTTAAGGTGGACTACATTCGCATTGATGGGCAGACGCGCAGTGATCTCAGAGCCGACTATGTCGACACGTTCCAAAAGAAAAGCAGCTGCAAGGTGGCGGTGCTCTCGCTAAAAGCATGTAACTCGGGCATTACGCTGACCGCAGCCGAAATGATTATATTTGCGGAACTGGACTGGAATCCAAGCGTGAGTTAAGCTAGCCCCAACTCTATGCTATCCAATGTTATTCATGTATATCTTACAGACTCTAGCGCAGGCCGAAAGTCGCGCTCATCGCATTGGTCAGACCAAGCCAGTGGTGTGTCGTTATCTAATGGCCAATCAAACAGCGGATGATATCATTTGGAATATGTTGAAGAACAAACAGGATGTCCTAAGCAAAGTGGGCATCTTTGCTGAAAATCTGCAGCAGGCAACACACACAGCCGCGCCCACAATGGTAAGTTAGTCACTTGAATTTAACTAAAAACTGATATTTAACTTTGTGTGTGCTTTTATTTGCAGTCGCGAAAAATTGAACAGTATTTCTCACCCGCTAAATCATCAGCAGTAGCCGTGTCGGGCCCAATGGATCAATTTCTATCACCTGCGAAGCCTTTGCTATCAGAGACTAAAGCTGCCGCAATGAATGAATCCTTTTCACCGGTGCCGGCGCCGGCAGCAGCAAACATCGAGTCAAACAACAATAACAATAAGGAAATTGTTGACACCGAAAATGATATAGCCGCCTTTTTCAACGACGATGATGATGACGCATTCAAGGATTTAATATTTTGATTGTTTAGTTTTAGTTATCTAAGTCCTGTTTATGTAATTCTACGAATAAACTATAATGTTTCAGCCTTAAATATTGAAAATACTGCTTATGATTCCTAGATTTCGTTTGGCTAGAAAATTTGTATTTAAAAAACTAACAATCTTTTAGTATCTTTCAATATTAGCTGGCCTTGTCTTTTTAGATACTCACTTGCCAGTTTAGATACCCAACATTATTTTTGCCTTGGCAATGTCCTTTGCGCAGGCCCCGTGGCAAAGGCGACGTTTATGTGAATACCAAACTGGCACTGCCCTAGCAACAATTGAAACAATAAATAGTCGAGAAAACATTTGGATTGACTCAAATCAATAAGACAAGTAAATAAATAAAGACATGGATACTTCAGCGGGCGATAACAATGAGCCTATGGGCGAGGAGGAGGAGGACTCGATGGACGATGAGTTTGATGTATCCTTTATACATGACATCATTGACCTGGAGTATGTGCAGCTGGCCACATTTATGCTCAATACATTATGAACATTGTATATTTACGCATATCCTTGCAGGCACTCCTTTGGCTATGACTGCAAGCGGCTCTTCAATTTGGTGCTGGCTGATGATGATACACTAATCTTTATATCCGGCAATTATCTACACTATTTTAGCATATCACGGCGTGAGGTCACCTTTCGGGAGACTGTCTTTGGCTGTGGAGTTGGCTTCATAACGGTTTGTAATGCAAATATAATCTGAAGTTCTGATTTCATTGACGGACTGACTGTTGCAGAAAAACGAGCGTCCAGAGTTCAAGAATCTGTTTACTGTGGGCGAGAATGGTCCAAATCCCACAATATTCATCTATGAGTATCCCTCGCATGATGTACGCATCAAGCTTTTGAATGCGGCCAAGTCCTGCTTTACAGCGGGCTCATATAATTCCAGCGGGGAGCTCTTTGCCTCGCAGGCTGGCTATCCGGACTTTATAATTACGATTTGGCGCTGGGAGCGCGCCGAGGTTGTGTTGCGTGCCAAATCCTTTCAGAGTAACATCCTCTACGTGCACTTTTCAGAACACAATCCCATACTGCTGTGCTCTTCGGGGCTCAGTCACATTAAGTTTTGGAAAATGGCCAACACCTTTACGGGCTTGAAGCTGAAAGGGGACTTGGGTCGCTTTGGCAAAACGGATTTCAGCGATATCTGCGCAATGTATATGCTGCCCGATGAGAACGTTATCTCGGGCTGTGATTGGGGCAACATGTTGCTGTGGGAGGCGGGCCTAATCAAGTTCGAGATCTGTCGCAAGGGCCGCAGACCCTGCCATGAGAAGCCCATAACACGCATCAGCATGAAGAATGGTGAGGTGACCACCGTTGGCATGGATGGATATGTGCGTGTCTGGTATTGGGAGACCGTTGATCTGGCCGATCCGCCCGAGGACGATTTGTTTGTCGAAATCGATCCCATCTATGAGTTCAAGATAGCCGAAGTCGAAATGCGTGCCATGCAGAAGATCAAACCTTTCGACGAGACTGACTTTAGCTACTACGCCCAGGATGGCAATGGTGGCATCTGGTTCTGTGATATCAACACCTATGATTTGCCCAGGCCGCCCAAGCAGCTCTACTCCTGCGTTGGCGGACGAGTTTTGGCCGCCCAAATGTCACCAATGTCACCACATTTCCTGGCCATGTCCGAGTCCGGCAAGATCTTTGTCTACGATTACGAGCAGCAGCGGCTGCTGTTGGAGAAACAGTTTACGGCCAAAGGCGTAGATATACTCTGGTTCGACACACAGATCTCCAGCTTAGGCACAGAGCTAGTGGCCGGCTTTGATGATGGTATACTGCGACAACTGTTTCTTGATCTCAGCGAACCGCAGAAGGCCAGGGTGCATCTGGTGCGTGCCTACAAGGCACACACGGCTCCCATTACGGGTCTGAGTATTAACCGCAAAAGCACGCTCCTGCTGAGTGGCTCGGCGGACAAGAGCATCTTCATCTACACGCTGAGTAACGATGCGCAGAAGCTTGTGCTCCTGCAGCCGCTCGGTTTCTTGGAATTTCAGGCGGTACCCAATTGCTTCTTTTGGCACATGGAGGAGACCTGTGTGGTTTTGATTGGCTGCAAAAGTGGCGAGGTCTATGAGTACAATATACGCACCAATATTACCGAGGACGATACCTACTTAAGCTACAATATTACGGAAAAAGATCGCATGCGGAGCACAAAATTTGTTTCGGTTAAGAGTCGCATTAGGCGCGACTTGAGGCGGGAGAAGATTAAGAAGCGCAAGGAACGCAAGAGGGAGAGAAAAATGCGTGATATTGAGAAGCTAAAACAGGCCAATCCCGGCCTGCAAATTGATATGGAAAGCGCACTGGCCGATTCGGAGCCGGACGAGGAGGAGGAACCGCTGCACATACCTGCTATACCCAATCGGATCATCTGGCTGCGCTATACAGATCGGAACACCATCTGGGTATCCATGGCGGGCTATGATGCCGGCTACATATATGAGCTGGAGTTTGACGCTCCGGAACCAAAAATCTGTACAATGATAGCCGATGCCGATGACATTGAAATACACTCGTACTTTATTGTGTAAGTCCTGGCAATGCAACTCCCTGCATCTTTCAACTCTCAACCGATTCCTCCCTTAGCGATGAGTATATATTGTTTGGCATGATGAACGGAAAACTGCGCATCAATCGTCTAAATCTGGAGAACTTCACGGACTTAGCTGATTATCGTATCTATCCGATGCATGATGCCATTAATGGCATTATTCCGTGCATTATAAGCAGCTATAATGGTGAGCGTTTGGTGACCATTGGATACGATGGCAATGTGTTTCTTTACAAGTGGAACGGCCCGAAGGTTGTAAGAAATACGCGGAGACAAAGCATGCCGGCCCTGCCGAGAGTAGAACAGGCCGAGGATATAATCGATCCGGAGACGCCATCACTGGAGCAGGAGAAAATCAATGCGGAGCTAAAGCGCCAGCAGGAGGCAGCCGAGGCACACGATCGCGATGTCCTTGCCAGGATCGGTGCCCTGCAGAGCGAGTACTTTAAAATCATACGCATCAACGATGAGCTGCCGCCTGGCCTGCGCGTCCCGGACAAGGATCTGCTGCTCGATCCACGCATCACACGTCAAATACGCGATGAACTGCAAGCGGAGTTGGACGATGTGCGCGAGGATCTGGCCTACGATCTAGAGTTTGCCCAGGTCGGTCACTCAAAGCTTTATAATCATTTTCTCAAGAAACTGGATCATGTGCCATTTACGGTTACACCCCTATGGTGAGTCATAGTTTAATAATAAACCATTATTTGGAGTCATGTGTGATCTGCGACCCCCGGTCCTAATAGTTCGGACTGTGAAGCTGTGTCCACGTTTCGCTTGGAGACACTTGGCGAGGAATTTGAACAAATCAAGCGCGATATTGAGGAGCGTCTCAAAATGGAACACGATATGCGGTAAGTGGCAAACGTAAGGTTAAGCCGTATTCCGATTCCTCAAACTAAAATTGAACATAAATAATATGAGCAAATATCATTAAAAATCTTATACAACACATATTACAAGCAGCAGAATCAGTGAGGAGTCAGTGCCAGAGCAGCCGGAAGTGTAAGAGATTCTACAATAGTTAAAAATTACTTATCTATTTAAGCACTCTCACCAACCCAACTCTTCTTCACAGAAACTTAAGAAATTGTTAGTAAATAGTTCGTGTTTTCTACATATTTTGTATTTCTAATGTAGTATTTAAGATATTAGTTGTATCTAATTTCTTTTCATTAATCCTTTTTCCATATTTAACTATTTTGAAAACCCTTTAGAAAGATCTTACCTTCTTTTGCACTTGTTATTCAAATTGTTAATTTGAAGTACTGTTGTTATTCATTCTACTTTCTAAACCAATAATCCTTTCAAAACTACCTGTGATTAAATTTTTCCAATAGTCTAACCGAATTAGTAACCTTCGATGAAAAGGAGCCTTCCATAAGTGGCCCGCCGCCGGAGACCTTCTTCTTTGGCCGGGATCCGCGAAGTATAACGCCGAGATTCAGTAAGAAGATGATGCGCCTGCTGCAGCGGTACCGCAATCGCCAATTGTACGAGGTGCGTCGCATCTTTGACTGGGACAAGCTGGAGCGTCAGAAACCTGATCCGAATCGTAATCATCCCGATGACGATGCCAAAATTGCGGAAGCAATGCGTAATCTAGGTGACTACAAGCTGAAAATCGGTTCCGAATATGAGCCCAAAACGAGTGAGACACTGACAGCCAAGTACATTGAGATTGTGGAGTGCCGGGAGAGGTATTTCGACATGCTCGACTCATTTAATCAGCGGGTGATGATATTGCGCGATCGTAAGAAGGATCTGATGGAGTACATACAGAAGAAGCGGGAGCGCTTGAAGCGCATACATGAGTATCTACCCGAGGGCAATCGTTTAGACATCAAGAAAATCAACGAAATCGATATGGAAATGGAATACCCAGAGCTTAATCTTATCGAACACTTTAAGCCTGGCTGTGGTGTCGAAGTGGATGATATACTCTACTTGGATCACGACGTGGAGCAGGTTATAAAAGCTAGAAGACCACAGAAAACACTTGATAATATTAGCCTATACGAAATGGCTGCATTGGAGAATCCAGATCTGCACGAGGTGACCAAGTTTAAGGCACTGCAGATCTGCAAATTGAGTGCTGCGCTGCCACCGGAAGAACTGATCACTTATATAGACTCCATGCCATTGCCAAGTGACCCCGCCTACTTTGAGCTGGATGAGGATGACAATTCACCCATGATGCAGGAGATACGACATCGTTGGCTGCGTGTCCTGGCAGTTGAACAGTTAAACATTATAGGTGAAATCGATGAGGAGATACGTTTGTTTGACTTGTCACTGGATATGATTAATGTAACCCGCTTTCATACTAAAATTGACTCGGAGTTTCTCTCTGCTTTTATGATCACCCTTAACCAAGAGCTCTACATACTACGCGACAGCGAGGAGATCGAGACGCAGCTACTCCAGAACGCCAAACAGGCGATGAGCACACGAAACGAGCTCCAAATGGTTATCAATGCCACAAACCGGCAGCTGGATGAACTGCGTAAAACCATTGACAAGATTAATGAGCAAATTGCCGCCCTGCAGCTGCTCTTTATGAGCAGCGTGAAGGGACACAAGTTCTATGACTTTCTGCGACGGATCTTTAAGAAGAAGTGGCGTCCGCCGAAGCGTGTACACGGCGACGATGAGTCATCCTCATCCTCTTCCTCGTCATCGTCATCCAGCGAGGACGAGGGTGCTGATGCAGCAAGTGTTGACTCGCTGGATATGACCACCATACGTCTCGATGAAGCCACCTGTCCTTCCGGCCTGGATCGAACGATCTACGAGTGGGCCTTCACCACGCGCGCCGAACGTCATGCGATGGAACGCAATCTTGCCGAGTGCCATCGGGATGTGGATCGAAAGCGCCGGGAGATTGCTGAGATGCAAACCAAGATGAAGTATCACGAAGAGGTCTACCAAAGGGAAAAGAATACGTTGCTGGAGTTTAGGGTAGGTTAACACAAATGGAAAGACGCTTCTTAATTATATTCAAATTGTAATCCTTTCATCATATACAGCGCAATAGACAATATGAGATCAACAAGGTGCAGATTAGTACCGTTTTGCGTATGGATCAGCTACAGCATTTTTATGAGGGAGATGACTATCGCGATGTATCCAAGGCCATACTATTCGATGCCGATATATTGGTGGATCTGCGCAGGCGCGCCGAGCAGCTTGCCGAGGAGACGTTGGCCACACGTCGCTGGCATCGGATTAACTTTGTGCATTTGCGTCGCATGAATCGGGATATTAAGTTTATGCGCTTCGAGATAACGCGACTTGAGGAGGAGATCAGGCAGGCCATGATGAAACGTTTCGGACTGATAATCAATCTGGATGAGCTGGAGGAAGAGGTGCTGCGGCGTTACATCTTTGAGCTGGAAACAACGGCCGAGGAGGAATTGCGTGCTCTGGAAAAAGAGTTGCATGAGAGACAGGTGAGTATTAAATGAAATATGTTGTTGATCTTTTAAAGTGTTAGCAACAGAACTGTTTTATAATATTGGTTTTCAAACTTGCTCGAATGAAACTTACACTTACTATCCCTTAGATTGAGCTGTCACGCTGCGAGGAAGAACTGGTCCAGGAGACACAGAACAACACGGAGAAGGTTAACATACAGACGGTACTGCGCGAACAGAAGAATGTGCTGGATGGCCTGCTGGACCTACAGGACCGCAACTATTCCAAATGGGCTAATCCCCAGGTGCTTAATCTGAGCTACGACATTGAAAAGCTGATGGGCGTTGAAAACCAATTGCTGCTACAAATTGAGGTGAGTTATATATTATTAGGCCATGGCCAAATCAAAGCTAATTATTTGTAAGTGCAGTGCCTGGAGCGTGAGATATGCACACTACGTCTAAAGGCGAAGCCGCTACAAATCACCGAGCTGGTGCCACAGCCGCCACAAGCAACCGTTAGCGAGCTGGTGCCCCTGGAAAGTGAAGGCGATGTGTGCCCGGCTATACTGAATGTGGAGGCGTATATGCTGCCACCCATGCCGGATGACTTCATCATGGATCGCGTGCATAATATTGTCCAAAAGAGTTTCAATCAATTCTTTGGACGGCACACGACTGTCGAGAATGTACGCAAGTTTGCCCAGAGATCATCGCTCTATTTGTGCCAGGCGGCATATAGTTTTCAGGGCAGGTACACGGATCGCATAGCTGAGTGCATAACGGAGCATCTGGAGACCATTGTGCCCAAAAAGTACTTCATACACATTAGCGCCGAGGAGCTGCGGAAGCTCTTTAATGAGGTTGTCGCCGTCTTCGAATACGAGCGGTCCGATGTCAACACAGAGGAACTGATTTCAGGCATTTTTGACCATGCCAAGGAATCGCTCTGCGCTCGTGGCGTCTGCGAGGTGGTTAATCGTACCCAGTTTATTGTAGTGCACATGTTTAAGGAGTTAATTGAGGTGCTGCCACTGGAGGAGTTTCAGGCGGACGAAACGCTGCGCATTATTGTGGATGTACTGGAGCGCGAGCCTATGACAGATCCACGTGCAATTAACGTGGAGGAACTGGTAGCCAGCACACTGCACCATGCACAGGAGAATCTATTGGATAACCTCACTGCGCTGCCCATACGCCAGCTGTGCGTCAACATACAGAAGGAGTTGCTGAAGCGGCGCCAGTACAAGCCACCAAACTGCCAGTCGCCCTTGTCGGTCCGCATTGCTAGCAAGAAGCCAAGCTCCTCCACTGGTTTGCCCTTCTAGACATTTTATTTTTTTGACTATATCAACATAAAGCTTATAAATGCTGGAAATGCGTTACATTTGTGTGTCTTTTAGTTCGAATCTAACCTACGCTTCACTGTCTGTATTTTGAGTGGCAGCAGCTCTAGCATTTCACGAACGACTCCAATCTCGCCGTGCAGCGGCTCAGCGGCCTCCTTGTGCTGCTCGCAGGCATCATGGAAGCGCTTATAGTACAGCAAACATTGATTCAGCTGCTCCAGCTGCTGCTGCGGATGTGCGCTGATCAGCTTGTAGTAGAGTCGCCCAATATGGAAATGTGCATAGAGCATGATGCGCAGTTCCTCTGTGTCCATGTTGCTGCGCCACTGATCGTTGCTGGTAGGCGTTGCTAAATAGGTTTTCACAAAGCTTTCAAAGTGCTTGATGGCCTTCAGGCAGCTTTGATTGATCTTTTTGATTTCATCCGGCGTGGGTGAGCGGCTGTCTCTCATACTGTCTAGGCGCACGTCCAGCACAGCGGCATGTGCCGTGCCTGCAACGTACCAGCATTCGCGGCAGATTTTCAAATAGAAACCCGGATCAAGTAGATCAAGCAAATCCTCCAGATACTTGGCGCGACGCTTCTGCATCTTGGCTTGATTTTCGGGCTGCTCCTCGAAGAAGGCAATATGCTCATAGGCCTCGGCATAGTCCTGTATAATTTTCGCATACTCTGTGGCCTCGGTCTCAGCCTTGTAGTAGTCCTTGGCCACATCCAGCCACTCGTTGACATAATGAAACACAAGCTTCGCATCGTCAAAGGTCAGACAGTAGTCGCAGCTGATGCGACTCTCGCAGGCCGTCAAGTCTAGGTCCAGAAAGCGATAGTCCTCATCGGCCAGCGTGAGCTTCTTGGTGGCCTTGGCTAGACGCAGTGCCTCCTCCTCCTCATCGTCGCGCATCAGGCGCTCCTTGGACGTCTGCAGCAGAAATAAGCCGTATTTGGCCCAGCAGCGTGCCACGTCCGCATATCGATGCTTGAATGTCTCTGTAATGTCGGAGCGCTGCTGTTCACTCATCTCGGGCTTTAGCATTTTGCCTTCGTGCTCGGCCATGATGAGCGTGGCGGCAGCCAAGTGATGGCGTGCCTCCTTGAACCGTTCTTGACCTATATAATATTGAGAGAGCGTTGCCGTGTTTAACGCAAAGTCGATGGCATCGTATGACTTGTACTGCAGCTGGCGATGCAACGTGCGGTGGCAGCACTGTGCCGACTTCTCCGGTTCGCCCAAATGCCCGTACATTTGTGCCAAGTAGAAGCAGCATAGCGTGTAGAGATCCTCCAGCTCCTTCGGACCCTTAGTTTCTTCCAGCTTATCCGGCGGACTGAACAGATCCGAAATGCTCAAGGCAATAAGGCCGCTGGTCTTGAACTCCTTGTAGCTATTGTCCGCCTGCAGCAGCAGCTCCGTGGCACTTTTATACTCCTGCCTGGAGGCACGCACAATGCTCAGCTCGTTGACAGCACCCAGAAATGGTATTATGCCCTCGGCACACTGCTTGTGCGGCTCAATCAATTCCAGGCAACGTTTAAGCAGCTTTTCACCCTCGGACGGCTCCTCCGTGTAGATGTAGATGCGACCCAGGTCGCGACAAGCGAAGCCCAGTAACGACTTTAAGCACAGCTCGTCGCATTGTTTAGACTCACTTGCCTGTATCAATCTCAACTGCTCATCTAGCTGATCTTTCAAATCTTTCAGCACGTCGCGCGCCTTGTAATGGGAGCGGTATGGATCCGTTGGCGGATCGGTGCGACTTTCCTCCTCGACCAACTTGTTGGCCTTCTCGAACTTCTCCTTGTAGTCGCTGAGCACTTCTTTTAGAATACCCATAGCGTTTGTTTGTGTTATTAAGCTAATTTAATTTGGAATTTTCAACTTTTGCTCAGTTTATTTGCGTCATTTTTTATTCTATATGCAAACTGTGGCGGACGGCCGATAAGTTGTTTGGTGGTGGTGGATTTTAACAGCTGTTTACATACTACTGGAAATCGATATTTGTATCTATAGTATGTTTATGTTTATCGATTACTGCTAGTTAATTCACCACAGATTAGGTGCAGCCTGCAGTCACAGCGTTAATAAAAAAGTAAATAAATAGAAAATATGGCTTCTGATGGAGAGGATATAGTTGTAACACCCGCTGAAAGCGAAGTTTCTGCAGCGGAAACCGAAACGGAGGCCGAAGATGAGCCCCACTTAGAGTCGGAACTAGAAACAGATGAAGAAAGTTTGGATGTCGACATTGTGCCCGTGTCGAGCGAAGAAGCTGATATAAATGATTTGTTAGTACAACTGGAGGACTATACTCCCACGGTGCCAGATGCGCTAACATTACGAATATTAAAAAGCGTAAGTAGTAGTAATCGTACTTATCCATTTTATGGTATTTATTGTTACTTTCATACCATGCTCAGTCTGGTTTTCCGTCTGTGGATCCACGGATTGTGCGCATTATCTCTGTTTCGGCACAGAAATTCATCTCGGACATTGCCAATGATGCCCTACAACATTGTAAAACCCGCACTACAAACATTCAACACTCCAGTGGCCACAGCTCAAGCAAGGTATAATAATACTTGCTTTTTACAGTATTAAGACCTTTATAAGATTTGTATTTGGTTTACTTGTAGGACAAGAAGAATCCCAAAGATCGCAAATACACATTGGCTATGGAGGACTTGGTGCCAGCCTTGGCAGATCATGGTATAACGATGCGAAAACCTCAATATTTCGTTTAGTTTATCCAATTTTGATTTTATATTTTAATTTTTTCAATAAATAAATATTAACCACAAAACAGTGACAATAGACCGCGTTATAAATTGTACCATATTCTGAAATATAGAGCCTGTCACTGGCAAAAGAGCGATATATACATACCACTTGACCGATTCGGACCCACAATTTTAAGTAATCTATAAAAACTGTTCCGTTTGATGGGAAAACAGAATGAAAAGTAACATTTTCAATCTTGCATATAGTAACAGTTACCGCTGTTAGTTACACAAAAGTACGGCACAGGCGGCAATCCTATTCAATTTATCGAAATGTAACAAGTTGATTGCACTTATCGATGGCAACAGCTGTTCAGTTGAAAGAAGCAGCACAAGATGGGAGTGTTTTCGTTTCTAGTGACATTTTATTTTTATTTATTTTCGCGCTAAATAGTTGCAGTTAATTGTTAAAATTACCTCAAAACGTTGTCCCATTAGTGTGCGCGATTAATATATATATATTGGCAATAGCGTCGCTCCGATGAAAGCTGGTTTTCATCGCAAACGAAAATTAAGACAACGACGACCTCCAATACAAAGTGGGAAAAATCGAACTTTGTGCGCGCCTATGTGTGCGTGTGCATGTGTGTGTGTGCAATAATAGTAAAAAGTTCCATTTGAAGAAAATCAAATGTGCAAAGCTGCCAATATATTTGAGTGGCCAAATATGCAAAGTATAGTTGCTTGATTGATTTTCATAATCTGCGAAAATGATTAAAATACGCCTACGCAGTTATAATCGATAATTTAATAAACGACCAACAAGCACCTCCTCTCCCACCCACCCCACAAATAAGCGTGTACAACAACAACACAACAAAATGGAAGGGGAGGAAACTAGCGACAATGGATTCCCGCTCGGTTTTCCGGATGTGGGGACCTGGAATCGCACACACAATGTCCCGCTCGAGAACATGAAAATCGATGCACCCATGGTAAAAAAAACAAACACTCCTTATATACATACATACATATATATATGTATATGCACATGTGTATTGTGCATTTTGATTAATATGGCATGCCGTTCGGACAGCATGAATCAGTCGAGGACGGCTTTATCATCATTATTTCGAACGGCAAATGGGCTGATATTGCTGCCGCTTTATAGACACAGCCCCTAGGCAAACGAGCGCGCGATCACAACCATTCCGCGCTTATCAATCATTGTGGTTTGGTCATTGACACACTCAGCTACACTATCAAGCCCAGTTAGCTGTCAATTCTGAATGCGGTTACAAGTTTATATTATTCGAAAACGTTTTATTCGCTTCGAAAATCAGTCGAAATTTCTTGGCAATGCTCCAACATCCAATCCCTACAACGATGTCTAATGGAATATAGATTCGATTTTTAATGTCGTTCGATAAGTACTGTAAATTTTGAGCTCATTATATATTAAAATATTCGATAACTATTCGATTTATGTATATCGATCAATATGCGTCGAAAAACATACATCCGTATATAATCGATTTTAATATCGTTGGAAAAGTACTGTAAATTTCGGACGCGCTATCTATAATTAAAATATTCTATAATTATTCGATTTATGCTTATCGATACGTGTCTATCGGAATGCCATATATTCTTATATAATCGATTTTTAATGTTGGTCGATAAATATTGTATCTTTTATCGTAATCTTTTCTTAAAATATTCGATAATCATGTGACCTATATATCGAATGCTTATCGATAAATATTTATCGAAATAGAATATATCCTTATATATATAAATGTACCTCTGTATAAGCTTTCCTCAACCGGTTGTCAAAAAAAATATTTGAAATATTTTGCACGTTTTTAATGAAAGATTTGGAGTTTCCTCTTCCATTTAGTTTATATCGTTTTTCAAAACCAACTTTTCTCTGAGCTAAACGTATACTAGACAAATAAGGCTATAGTTCATTGAGCATAGATTTTTTAATAAGGCAGCCTTTGTTTTTACCTATACGAACATACGTAAATACGTTCAAAATTATTTTAATACAGACAGATTTTAGTTATAATCTGATATCGCGGTCTGTAATCATTGAATCTTTCGCAAATTACAAAGGATACATCAGCCTATAAAATATATTTAGATCAAATACTAATTTCGATCGATTTAGCTGCTAATTAAAAATTTTGGTTATCCTTCCCTGGACTCACAATGCAAACATTAAAAGTTATAATCCGCTGCTTCAAGGATGGTCAGTTATTTAAGCGTCAACCTTGCGTCAAGCCCTATATTCGCTTCACGAGCAGCAGCCTTCCGAACCCAATGCTGGTGGACATAGATGAACAGGAGGATATGGAGGCAGAGGATGATTGTAGTGAAAATTCAATGTATACCATATTGGGAAACCGCTGCTCCGATCTATTCTATATGCCGCAAAGTGTTGGTCCAGCCTATCAAGATCTGCTTACTACCGCCGATCAATTTGATGTTAACAAGTATCAGGAATCCTGTGGCTGGAATGGCATCAAACCCATCAGAGCACAGGTCCTTCCCTGTCCCAAGCTGCTATTATCCCAAATGAAACAGCTCTTTGTGATTCCCTATCCAAAGTATAAGAACCCAGATAACTTTAGCATATTCAATCTATACTTTGACACTGATGTTAACACCGCTATTAAGTCATTTGTCCTAATCGCCTCTCAGTATTCGGTGGAATTCATGCAGGATGGCTATTGGTCGGATTTCATAAACCCTTTTACGGGTCGTGCATATTTCCGACCCACTGCCCGCCGAGGGCTGGTTAATGGATCTCGCTTTCTGGGTCACAATATGAAATTCAGGGATGTGAATGGCTGTACAATCATCAACGAGGCAAAGAAATGCTCCTTTGCTGGCGCTATATTCAGCGATGTGCCAGTCAATTACTTTGACTAACCCATCAACAACTCTTCTCACTGGCCAAGCATACAGCTTTTTATATTGACTTCTAAACTGTTGTGTCTATCTGTGTCTTACAATCCAAAATGCTTCTTTGTCCACGAAGTTCATTAAGGTTCACTTAGAGTTTGTCTAAAATATGTGAGTGTTAAATTCTTAAGGAGCTCTAGCATGTATTTATACCAAAATAAATGACTGATTGCTGATTTTTTATTGGGATAATTATTGATAATGCTTGGAAATATATTGTATATATACAATGTGGAAATAACAAGATCATGTTTGGGGTGCCGAAGACTGATCGTTCCTATGATAGCTATGTGATATAGTTATTACATTTTAAACAAATTCTACCAAACCATGTAAGGTGTAATCAAGCTCACAATTCCTAAATTGAGTTGCTTGGAATATTTAAAAAAATATTGAAAATAAAAAACATTTTTTCATTTAAGAATTCACTTTTTGATCCGATTATTGCTACTTATGGAAGGCTACAAGATATATTGGTTTAATTTTTATATGAATTAATGAATGAATTAATAATAAAACTTCCCTTCCTTAGTCGCTATTGCGAACTATAAATCCAAATTTATCCCGCATAATTTACAATTGCAAAAACTCATTTCTAACACGGTTTAGTAAAGTTTTATAAGAAAAAGAGAACGAAACAATAAAATATATAACCCACATATATTTTTATGAATCTACATTTAATTATTTCAGTTACCATATCTAGTATTGAAATATATTCTTTGGTATAGTAGGATTTAGTTTAGTTTGCTGCGAATTGTGGTCCTCGCTTCAAGTGTTTTGTAATCAGCACAAGTTACTCAAGATCTGTGACTAATGAAACATTTATTTAAGCTTATAAAACTGTGACTAACATATGCATATATGTACATATACTACATATGTTTATGGAAGTATATTTTTTTGTGTTTTACTGGTTTTATTGCTTTGTTAGGGTCAAACAAAAAATGGTAACTCCACGTACACAAGTTCAACGATATAATGATACGATCCACCTTTGATACTTGTTACAGATATGGCTGCTCTGTTCGCTACTCACCACAATCACCTGGGTGACCTACAATAACTTTTACAATTCGCGTGTAATTGGCGTACTGATCACAAAAATCGCGAATCGTTGGTTCATTAAGGGTGCTTACTTTAAGATCGGCTCTGTGGCGCTGAATCCTTTGGCTGGCAAGATCATGTTTCGTGATTTTGTGTACATCACCTACGACTATACGATGCGCGTACAGGATGGCTATTTCATATTCCGCTGGTGGCGCTCCTATATGCCCAAGGATGTCTCCGAAGGTAAGTGATGACACTTCAATCAAATCAAATTCCATTATGATTGATTTCCTTGCTTTATAGATCTCTCGCACTCGGATACGCGTTTGTCGGTGCAGCTAAATGGGTATGAATTGCATATTTACAATCGATCGGATCTGTACGATACGCTGGAGAAGACTTTTGGACTGGAGCCGTCGCTGCTGATACCCACGGATGTTGTGAGCAATGAGGAGCGAAACAAACTGCGGGAGCACAACATGAACATGGAAAACGCACGTCAAAGTCGGCGCGTGAATAGCGTTAAACATTCCGAGGCCATGCAGGCGACCACATGGCGTGATTTAATACCTGTGATCAAGATAGACATAAGCTCGGGCCGCTTTGTCTTTGGCAATCGCCTGACGCCCACCACGCTATCCATTTCAATGGAGGAGGCGCACTGCACGTACAGCACCAAGCCGGCGGTTTGTCGACTCGATCACTTTATGCACTTTGTAAAGGCCAAGGTGGAGAATGCCAAGGTGCTGTTTTGTCCCAGTCCCAAATACACGGGCCTAATCGATGAGCCGCCACGTTATATGGGCGAGGGCTTTGTGGTCATGATGTCCAATCAAATGGATTTATATTTCTACATGGACGAGCCGGGCGTGGTGCCTGAACAACCTGTACAGATTGTGCTAGCCAATGGCGATGTGGTGGAGCCATCGCCGCCCGTTTGGGGCATCAATGCGCACTGCCTTAAAGGCACAGACTTCAGCTACGGCCCTTGGGCGGACAGACAGCGTGATCATTTGTACAAATACTTTTATCCATCCGATTGGAAAGAGGCAGGCGTTACGCCAACACCGCAACCAGGCGAACTGCGCACCTATCAATCCTTTGATGTGACCCTGTGCGTTCTAAACGAGGCCACTATTGATATATTGTTCTCCAAGGAAAAGGAAACGAATGCAATGCACATAACCGTGGGACCCGCATCGTACGTGGAGGTGACCATACCCTGGGTAACGCTGTCTGATGGCTATACGTCCAAAATTCAGGGACAGCTGTTTCATGTGGAGGCGACCACATCCCTGCAGTACCGCAGCCTGGCCGAGTTCGAGTCGCTGGAGTACAAGGTGCGCATACATTATCCAACTAAATGGAATGCACCGCAAGACTGGAATATATCGCTGGCCGGCTGCAAGACGACCGCATTTATTGTGTATAAGCACAAGTGCTTCTTCCAGGACCTTATCGAGGACTGGGCCAATAAGGCGCGACCTGATATACTCAGCTTTGTGCCATATACGTGCAATTTTAACATACGACTGCACGAATTCGAAATACTCATGCTCTGCAATGAGTACAATTGGATTGACTGTAGCAGCGCCAACCAGGAGAACAATCATTTGGGCTTCTGCGGTGATGTTTTTGAGATGAGTTTTGCGCTGCCCTTTGATGATTTCCTGCCCAAGACTGTGACGCTCAAGTTCTGGATACACGGGGAAGGCCTGGACTTGAGTCTCTACGTGCCTGAGGTCTCCTCGGTTCGACCCATTGTGCTAGCCATAGATGAGAACGCAAGACTGTTAACCCGCGAGGGCAAACTGATACGACGCCCCGAGCTCTATACTAAGAAGTGGCGTAAGATATGCCAGCGTAGCGCCGGCTGGATTGATTGCTGGGCAGTGCCCATATTAGCGCTATCCATACAGTATGTATATCATCCGGTGCCGCCGTTGGGACCCGATCCGCAGGCGGACATTACCACGCCTGAGAAGGAGGAAATACTGCTCAGCCCGATGCGCATACCGAAAGTGCGTAAATCTCCAGTCACCACCAGCTGGCAACAGTCGCTGCCAGAGCAGCAGCACAACAAGTTCGATCCGGGCACTCTGACCGCGGATCATGTCACCGTTGAGATTGAAATTGGCAGCTCTGTGCTGATGGCCTATGGCAATGTTTTGCGCAACTTTATTAGCCTTAAGGAGAACATATTTGGCGAGGATCAAAGCTTTACAGACATGGAGCAGTCGAATGTGAATTTGAAGGAGACTAGCGCCGCACCCAATCCAAAGGATCAGCTGCTGGCCAAAGAGAAGGAGAATGCCAATAAATCAATATCAGAAACAACTGCGCCGGAGGAGAAACGCAAACCCTTTGATCCGCGGCTCTATCGACCACTGGAGGTGATGGTTTCGGTCATAGTGCATGACATACAAGCGCATGTGATGAAGAACTGCAATCCAGATGATCCACCTTGTCCGGTGGTGCTAATCGAACGCCTCGGCTTTGAGATGAACAAACGCTACCATGAGACAACGCTGCAGGTGCTCGTCAGTCCCTCGTATCTGCTCACATCGGATACGCTGCAGCGTCAGCAGCGCGAGCAGCACATACAGCAGGGTCATCTGCTGCTCTCGGCGGTGCAGGTGCGTGGCCACGCCATGTTCAGTAACGAGGGTCGGGCCCTGGACGAGGATACGCTCGAATATTCTTGGTTGGTTGAGGTGCAGCTGGGCAAACTGACGGGTAAATTGACGCTGCCGCAGCTGGTGAATGTGGTGACTGGCCTGGAGACGCTCATTCTGCTTGCCATTGATCCGGAGAACTGCCTGAAGTCACCGAAAACGGTGCGCAACTGCCATCATGGTGTGCCCAGCAATTTGTGCCCGCATACGAAGGAGGAGAACAAATACAAGTGCCCTTCCTCCGAGGATATCAAGTACAAAATGACGCGCGTCTCTGTGGATGCTGTCGATGTGTATCTAATCGAGAGTGGGACCGCGCTGCACGCCTGGATCTCGCCCATACGTCTGGCCAACTGTAATCTGCATGGCCAACGCGTCAAGTCGGGAATCTCAGGCCTGCTGCCCTCCATTTTGCTGCGTCTGTTTATGCTGCATGCCGGCAATGCGCCCAACAGCACCTACAACACCAACACCACGGGCAGCAATCGCTCAGGCAAGCTGCGACGCGCCGATCAGGACTCATTGAAGTCACAGGATGCCACCAGCAGCTCACACTATGCCCATAAGCCTGGCAAGCGCAGTTCCAACTCATTTTCACAGCGTCGCGATTCACGTGAGGAAGGGGCGCGTAGTAAGTTGCGCGATAACTTCTCGGAGCCGCATGCACCCAAGCGCACACCCGAGACCTCGGATCTCTCTGAGAATTGGGTGGAGGTGGGATGCACCTCGCTGGGTCCCATACTGCTGGAGGGCGCCTCGGCGTTGCCCATACCCGACCACGAGCTGCATCTCGTACAGCACAAGTGAGCTTCAGTTTAATAATTACATAAAATTTGTCTCTTAACTTGCTCTGCCCTTTCAGCTTTCTGCGCGAACATGATGCCAAATTCAAGCGACTTTGGTTCCTGTGGTCCAACAATGGCAGCGCTCTCAGTTCAGGTTCGGAAATTTCTCGTTGTGGCTGCATTGGCGGCTGTGTCTTCTTCGGCAGCAATCGCAATGGCCAAAAGTTCTTCAAGCCCACGGCACAGGATGTTCATGACAATTATAATATTGCACGCTACTTGTGAGTAGATAATTTTATTTTAATATATCCATTCTCTAATTTATTTCCTTGCTTGCAGCATCATCAACAACAATAAGGACTTTGGTTTCGGCGAGAGTATTTTACATCAGGGTCAACTTGTCTTCCATACGCCACCCTACAGCCTGCACTGTGTGTCCCTATACGACTCCGCTGATTTCAATGGTAAGGGCAAACTGTATAGACCCGCTGTTGAGCTACGGAATGGCAGCCTGAAAAAATCGGAGCTCTGTGCGCTGCCGGATGGCGCCAAGTTCAAAATTGGCGGCGGTGCTGTGGATAAAGCGGAGCTCAGCAGCAGCCGCAACAAGTCGCGTGAGAGCATTGGCTCGCCCAATACCCTGGAGCGGCGCAGTAAACGCTACACGTGTACCCGCCAGACATCCGTTGAGGTGCCGTACGCACGTCTGCTGGACAGTCCCTCCAAGAAGCTGCAGTTGCAGAATGAGTCTGTGGATGGTGGCAACGCTAGCAGCCACAGACGTGGCTCGGACTCGCACAGACTGCGCGTGTCGCCGCCCAAGACAAGCATCTCGGACTCAAGACTGACCGGCGAGGTGGCGCTCGATGATGAGCACGAGGTAAGCACCTTGAGCCGTAGAACATTTAAGGCAATTCTAAACTCTTCATCCTGACAGATGCCAGATGAAATGTCGCACTCGGCACCGCATTCACATCCGCTGGAATTTGAAATTGCTGACATTGCGCTGCATGTTGGGGATCAGCTACCGCGTGAGGTGCAGCGCACCATATCGCTGACCTCGGAAAACCCATCAGAAATGTTCTTTTCCGCCGAAGAGGACATTTCTAATGTGTTGTCGCAACGCGGTTCCATGAAGCAGCGCAGCGGCAATGGCTCCATCATTTTGTCTGGCAAAAAACGTTTCTCCTCGGATTTAAGGTATGATGATGATGATGTCCTTATTGCCCAAGCATTGTGCTAAGCTCTCAACTCTCTTTACAGCATTGGCGCACAGAATGAGAATGGCAGTCACACGTTGCCGACATATCGTAGCGATTTGGAGATCCATGCGCCTGAAAGCAATAATAAGACACTGCCGAAGCGTCCACAGAGCACCACAGAACTGGTAAAAATAGTCCAGACAATTTTAAAAAACGAATTATTTAAATTTATGTTAGGTCTTTACGTATTAACTTCTACAGTATATATTTACACACACCAGGCAATTAGCTTTACTGCTTTTGAGGCCGAATTTATGTTTCACTTTCACAAAAAACATAAATATTTAACGCAGTTACAAGTTCTTAACAGACAGCACTTGTGCTAAGAAGTCATATATAATGCATGTTTCTTAAAGTATCTTTAAGCTCTCTATCTTAACTCTATAACTGTAATTTATGCTATACTATAAAAAAATCCACACCTAAATTCTATTCCTCTCCACAAACTCAAACTCTCGGTCTCATCCAAAACTAAATAAATCAAATATATAAAAACTAACCAATAAACTCAACCAATGAAAACAATAAAACTCATCCAGAACGAAGACGCGAGACGCATACACGGTCTTGCCACACCAATAAGAAAAATAACAAATATATCATCACGACCCGAGTATCGACATTTTGTTCATGATGTGAGTAGTTCTTAGTAGCAGCAATTTCAAACCAAGTAAAAACTAACTAAATCTTAACTAACACGTAGCGCAACTAAATTAAATCTTTTTTTTATTAGCAAAACAATCTTAATGTTTAAATAATTGACTATAGTTTTTGGTATACACATATATAAGAGTCTCTCAATTCGCCAGCATGTGCCAAATTCTGCATGCACTTGGAACTAGTCTAAGTTTAATGATTTCTAGTTTAGTATTAAGTATAGATGAAGTATTTAATTCAAATATTTACTGCACTTTTTCACCCACAACTTGTGCCTGTGCCACTTGGTCTGAATAATTATTTTTGTTGTAGCCATCCAGTATATTATAATTGAATTTGTTTTCATTAGTAATTACCAAATTTTGCTCTGCAATTTCACAGGCGGATTCACGCGGCTCATCGTCAGGCACGCCCTCGCTGTCTTCGAACTCGTTTATCTCGGCCATGTCATCGCAGGAGGATGTAGCCTTGGTCAATTTGCATCAACAGGTCAACCGACCCATCATTGATTCGCCGCTGCTCATGGCCAGCTATTTGAATCATTTGTCGCAGGTCAAGTGCTTCAATTGGAACGGCTGCTCATTTCCGCTCGGCCCGGATGTCTTCTCCACACCGCTATTTTCGGAGAATGAGGACGGCGGCCTTACCTACATAGGCAGCAAAATGCTGCCACATTTCGATTTATATTCGTGCTGGCGTGAGATCAAAGTGGTGCCACGCTATGAGAACAGCACCGGCAGCAACAGCTCAGCCACATTTTTGGGCGGCCCCAAGTCACATCCCTGGGATCCCAGTGTTCTGCTCAAGGAGGAAGAGGCCGACAAAACCACAAATGGTTTTGACGATGGTGAATTCATGAGTCTGCAGGCGGAGGGTGGTGCGGCGTGCACATCGGTGGTGGCCAGGCTCAAAGGACAGCTGAATGTGTTTCTAACGCCACTGCTATTGGAGGGCTTGCAAAGGTAAGTTGAATACTGTTAGTTGCTTGTAGTACAATAAGCCACAAAGGTTATTAATTTCTAGCGAAAGTCATGTTAAATTAATATATTAAACAAATTAACAGCACTTTAGCATATCTCACAAATATTACACAGCTGTTAAGAATTGTATTTTATGATATTTTCGCCATTTCAATCGATTTCAATCTCATTGCAAATTAACTAATTTATTTGCATATGCTTATAAAATATATTATTTACACTCAATTGAACAAATAGAATAATTAAAACTTAACTTCGTTTGACGCGCATATGCGCCCTTTTTGCCTCCCTAATAGACACTTTCAGATTGCTCTGACTTCCCTGGTCTCGTGGAAATGAGTCCATCAGTTTCTTCAGGTAGCTTTCATTGGCGTTCTATATGGCTTGCATTAGAAAATTGTTCATTGTCATCTTTAGATTCTTTTGCAATTACCAAGGGACATTTACTTACCACGGGGGCATCATCAGTTTTCTTGTTGTCTCGCTTGAAGCGTTTGTATTGCTGCTCCAGATGATCCTGGCCAGAATTGATGTCACCAGACAGTTGGTCGGTGTCATAGTTAAGCATTTCACTTTGTTGTTTATCTGTGCGCAGTCTGTGCTCCCCGGGCTCGTTTTCGCTCTTGATTAATCCATCCTCGGTTTGGATTAGGTAACGCAGTGGATCACGAGCATTTTTGGCAATGAAACTGCAATAAAAGAGACGAGAGCATGGGATATTAAAGTTACCTTAGGTGGTTATAAGCCGCTAACCTGTCGCCTTCGTTGGCTGCCATATTGTTGGCCAGAGGCATTGACTCCGCTGCTTCCAGTTCATCATTGGCACTCTCCTGGGGCACTGCAGGTGCACCATTCAATTGCATGTTGTCCTCCAGGGCTGAGCCATCCACCTCTTCAGCCTGTTTCTCTTCGCCCGCCTTTTCTTCCTGCTGTGCCTCTGCATGGGCCACGCGTGCCATCTGATGACGTTCGTAGGGAATTTCCACCTCCAATTGCTTGGCCCCCTCTTCATTTTGTGCCGGTTGCATTTCCTCTTCGGCAATTTTACTTTGCTCCCAATATTTGTCGATTTTCGGTAAGTCCTTCAAGCCATTCGAATTAGCAATGGTATCCATATTTGATACCTTGTTGAAGTCCATGTTGAAGTCATCTTTGACATTCCATCCATCATTCTTTTTAAGTTTGAAGGCTTGATCGGTCTGGGCTTCAGCTGCCAGCTGCTCAAGGCTATCAATATTGCTCCGCTCCCGGTTGATCGTTATATCGGCGAAATCTGGCATGTTCTGCCTTTGCTTAGATCTCTCCTGACATCGCTGCAGGCACATAGTGTCTTCTGGATCGCATTCTTCGATCCTGGAGCTTTGTTTTCTGCACTTGAGTTTTTTAGAGCCACCAGAGCATTTGCCCGTATCGATATTAATATCTATAAAATCATCCATGGACTTGCACGGTGTGGTAAAACTTTTTTTGGTACCTGTACAACGTTTTGTGGTGCACGTGGGTCGCTTGTTGCACTTTGGTCGCTCTGTGCAGCCTTCCCTATCCTTGTCGCCATCGTCTTCTTCACGGCAGCCATCGTCAAACGTCTGCTTGCCGGAATTTAAGGCACTATCAAAATCGTCATCAGCGGTTTCCACATCCTCGTAGTGCTGTTTCTTGGCTTGTCTATGGCGTCCTCTTAGGCTTGCTTGCTTTGAAAGATGTAAGTTATGGGTAGTTCTTTGACATTCGTTTTGTTACACACCCTCTGAATCCATTGGTCCATTGCCGGCGTCATCCAACAGCTTGTTGAGAGCATTCAGATCGTCCAGCGATAGACCGTTAAGCGTTGACTCAACTTGGGCATCGCTTAGGCCATTCGTCAGATCGGGATAATCTGCCGGATCAAGGCCTGGATTCTGACCAGACTTAGCTTGAGCTTCCTAGAATATTGAGCGTTTAGCTGGGTATTGAATAATATAGCGTAATATACATACCACAGGATATGCCGCCAAAAAGGGCAACAAGCACAATACCAGACTAATCTCAAGTAGAAACATTTTTAGGAACTTATGGCACTTAAATTTGTATTTTACTTTAGTATAATCAAACGACAACGCTAGAGAGTTTGGATTGTTTAAAACTGATTTAAATAAATCATGTGAAATAATATGTTGATATACTTGACATAGAGTTGACAAATTGAACTAAGACTTTGTATAATTTTTTCAAGGCTAATGTTATAGTGTTTTCATGGAAGTCACAATGAAGATAGTCCGATCATTGATTCTGTTTTTCCTTCTTGCAATCCGTATTCGCTTGACACACACACACACACACACACACACACACACACACACACACACACACACACACACACACACACACACACACACACACACACACACACACACACACACACACACACACACACACACACACACACACACACACACACACCCCCCCCCCCCCCCCCCCCCCCCCCCCCCCCCCCCCCCCTCTCTCTCTCTCTCACACACACACACACACACACACACACACACACACACACACACACACACACACACACACACACACACACACACACACACACACACACACACACACACACACACACACACACACACACACACACACACACACACACACACACACACACACACACACACACACACACACACACACACACACACACACACACACACACACACACACACACACACACACACACACACACACACACACACACACACACACACACACACACACACACACACACACACACACACACACACACACACACACACACACACACACACACACACTCTCTCTCTC
>JBAMCL010000677.1:0-119262 GCA_037075165.1 Hirtodrosophila histrioides | reverse complement strand
ACTATTTATTTATTATTTGAATTTGATATTATATAAAAGCTAGTTTCCGAAACCTTAGTGAATTTAACTACTTCTGTGCACTAAACTTAACTAAACGATTTATATATCTTGTTGTGTTGCAGTTATTTTATTGAAACTAGTTGCAAGCAATGGAGAAGATACAAATATAAATCAAATAACATTGATAATTCCAAAGAAGACAACTTTCTGTAGCTCATTGAAATATTTTTTTCAAATATTCACCCTATCAGTCATTTCTCTGTTTTAGAAAAGCAAGTTTGGTTTCCTCTCTTATTGGACTTTTATTGGACTGCTAATAAGAATGACGATTTAGATTAAGAAATAGTAAACTCAGTTGAGATCTGAAGATCCATTTCAGTCTGTTAAAAATATAAAAAAATATCAAAAAGCAAGCAAAACAAATTAACTGCCAATTACAAAGGCCACGCACATAGGCTTACAGGGTATGCTAATGCAGGATATTGAGGGGTAGGGGCTGATGGTGCTGCGGATGCGGGATGGATGTCTGCTGGCAAGTGTTTTTCTGTGCGACAGCCTGTGCCTCAAGTGCTTAGACAATCGTGTTGAAGCTTTGATTTTCGAGCTTACTCCGGATTTGGGCTGTGCAGTGTAGCATACTTATGAGGGCGGGTAATTAACTTGAAGTGCCACAAACACACACACACACACACACACACACACACACAGCACATACACACATACATAAGCATGTATATAGAGCAGAATTTGACTAAGTAATAGCCAACTGACAAACTGAGTGACTGTTAAAGTGTTGAAATGTCTGCGGCAGCACTTAATTAATTAATGTCAGCGCCCGTCGAACGAAATGAGAAAAGTTTTACGCGCTGCTGTTGCAAAACTTGGCAGTTACTTTAATTGTGAAGTCAGAGAGCCGTTCAATATTTGTCAATGAACTCATTAAGCAAATTAATAGACAAAGTTCCCAGCTGAGCTCTGACAATGGCTAAAAATTTATTTACTCTTTGTTGTGGCTGCTCCTGCCTCAGCTCCAGCTCCAGCTCCTGCATCAGCTCCTGCTCCTGCTGCTGTGCCAATAAAATGCCACGCAATAAAAACCAAAGTCAACAAACAATTGCGTGCCAGCTGAAATCGATTATGGACGCCTCAAGGCAGCAGCTACTTCTGCACCACAGTCACAACAACCACATCGAGCCACGTTTTCGATTTTGCCATCGACAATGCCACCTGATGCCACGGCTATGAAATTGCCAACGCTGCAGTTTGCAGCCCAAAGCGGAAGTGATTTTCTAGCGAGTACGTGTCTGTGTGAATGTGTGTGTGTGTGTGTGTGTGTGTGTGGGCGGGTGTGGCCGTGTCAATGTGTGGGGTGTGCAATTTTATGACCCTTGATAGTGGCAAGCGATTTGTTGCGTTGCATTTTCAATTTTGCAGCATGCACTTTGGCAACTTTGAATAATGCAATGGCACAGCTCCAACTGCATCGCGGACATGACCCCAACCTCCAACCTCCTACCCCCAAAGCCCTTAACCAGCTTCGACTGCGCATTTTGGCAGCTTATTAAGGCGCTGCCCCGCCACGTCCTGCCCTGCTTTTTCTGTTTTTTGATAATTTTCAAACACGAGCGCACAATTCCAGCGCAGCAATTGCCATGTGGGGCAAGTTGACATATATGCAGCACGTGTCCTGCTTCTTCTGTCCACTAGAGCTGCAACAAATTATTCCCAATAAGTTCGATCCAACGACTGACTTAACTGGGCGAACGAATCAATGTCTAGATTATTTTATAGATCCAGTTTGTTTCCGAAACAAACCGAAATGGTCAAAGTATGGAATATTAAAGAAATGAAATAATATATAAAATAAGTATTTAATAGTAATGGTAAGGTATGGAATCACTTTCTTGCTTCAAAAGTGAAATGTATGGCAACAAGAAAGAGGGGATATCTTCTGCATACTACGGTATAAAACCTTGCAGCAATGTTTTTAATACAAAAACTCAATTTGCGTCCGATTTTTCCTATAGGAGCTATATAATAATATGTCAGACTTTGATCAAATTATAGGAAACTGTCTGAAGTAGAAAAAGATCGCATTTGATGAGTTTTGAAGTAATTTTTGCACAAAGAAATAAGGTTTTCATACAAAAACTGACTTTTCACCCGATTGTTCCTGTGGCAGCTATATGATATAGTGGTTTGATTTTTACCAAATTTTATCAGATTGTGTAAATTCTCCAGACACTCGGCTTGGGTGAGTTTGGTGACGATACATTCATAAATAAAACAAGTTTTAATACAAAAACATAGATTTCGACCGATCGTTCCTATGGAAGCTATAAGCTATAGTCTAACGATTTGGACCAAATTTGTTGAGATTATATAAACTCTTCAGAGACTCTATTTAGGTGAGTTTCGCGACGATATCTTTATCGACAAAAGAGATTTTCATACAAAAACATACTTTTTAACCGATCATTCCTATGGCAGCTATATGTTATAATGGTCCGATCCGGCCGGTTCCGACATAAATACTACCTGCAGCAAAAAGAAGGATATGTGCTAAGTTTCATGAAGATAGCTTCAAAACTGAGAGTCTAGTTTGTATAGAAACAGACGGACAGACGGCATTATCGACTTGGTGATTGATGCTGATTCAGAATATATATAATTTGTGGGGTCGGAAACATCTTCATCTTCTTTTACATTTCGTTACAAAATTATAATAAGCTCTGCAAGGTCATAAAAAGTGTTTAATTAGACTCTTTTCTCGCTTACTTTTCATTCCGCAACGTTTTCAGTTCTGTGCTCTGGTTTTCGAATGAAATAGCAATCGGTGTTCCTTTTTGCTAGTATTATGTGGCAATGGTTTTCAATAGACAGCCTTAAAGAAAAATCTTTTGTATTGGGAGGTAATGGGATTGAAATATAATAAGACGAACGAAAAGGGAACTCAAACGAACGAACAAACGAATTGAATTCGTTCTTTTAGCAACAATGGAACCACTGAACTTATTCCATTTATTGAACCACACTGAACAACACTACCACCCACTCGCTGTGTGTGTGTGTGTGTGTGTGCCAATCTGGCTGGCGATTGATGTCCCAATCACACACACAACTGCAATACCATGCAGCAATCGTTATTGGCAGCGTCTGTGGTTATGCTTTTTGGCTTTAACAGTTACAATAAACGATAGCCGCAACAATGCAATTGTTTTTGCCTGATTGCCAATTATGTGACTATCAGCAACATTCTGTGGTAACTTATTTGAAGACTGTTAATTGAGCTAAATTAACAAACAAATAATACCTATATATTGCACTTTCAAATCGTTTGACATACTACAAAATTCATTAGCTTTGGCAGGGAACAATTTGAGTACACAATATCAACAATTTACAATGATTATTATGTATTAATGAGTATTTGCACGCGCCTCATTTACATTCGCCCCCAAACTTGCTTCTTTTTCCTTTCTTTTTTTTTATTTTGCACTCTCAATTGCGGCCACTCGAAAATCGTTTAATTTTCATTAATAGTCAAGTGGATTTCATTCGGGATTAATGTGCCATGGCCGTGGCAGCTGTGTGCGTTGTATTCTTTTGGACCTGGTCTGCTTGTTAAATGCGTTAAGAGCAAATAAAATAAAAATAATGTATGCATTTTTAAGCGCTGTCTGCGGCGCATTAATTTTAAACAATTTACCTGCTGCCTTTTGTATACCACGGTGAAAAAATAACAACAACAACAAAATGAAAGAAGAAGAAAAAAAAGCCACATAAGCATTTTATTTTAAAGTCAGAAACTCAATGCATGGCAGTTTCCAGAAGCCGGAAGCCAGCTAACGGTAGCCGGCAGCAGCTGCCCCTTTGCAGCCGGCAGACGGCAGCCAGCAGCCGCAGCTGCAGCCACTTCAATTTCAAAAGCAGCTGCTGCTGCGGTGCCAATTGCCACAGGACACTGGCTACTGGGGCAGGCAGGAGGCCCCAACAACCGCCCCGCAGCTTAAGTTTTCGTTTCTCTTTCACGCTGCGTTGCTTTATTTCAATTCTGTGAAAGAAATTTCCTTTTGAATTCCAGAGATTTTCTGTGTGTAACGCTGACCGTCGCTTCTCCATTGTGCATTTAATTCAGTGTTTGATTAGCGTCGTCTATGCAGCTGCAGTGGCTTATTGCGCATACGCCCGGTTGTTCACAAAAACAAAATTATAATAACTACATGAATTAATAATAAAATTCTTGTAGCAGGCACGGCAACCGCACGCAAATTCACTGCCAGTTCATGATAAACTAACTAACACATATTATTTATGGGCTGCTGTTGATAAAGCCGCCACATGCCACATGCCACATGCCAGCAAACCACAGCAACAATAGCAACAACATTTGCGGTAGCAGCGGTGCAAAAAAAATAAAAACCCAACAATAAAATATAAAAATACACAAGAAATGTACAGTAGAAATGAAATGAATTTAATTTAATTTAAATACAAATTGGCTAGCTATAGAAAAAATGAAGCCAATATAATATTTGAAATACACGCGCCGTGTGCTGTGATTTTTAAATTAAATGTTGCACAGGGCAAACAAAAGGAATTTATGTTTGATAATTCAATCTCAGGTTATATCTTTAAGAAGTAGAAAAATCCAGAAAATCAAGAGCTTGTAGAGTTTATAGAGTTTTATAGAGAAGTGTTATATAAAACTGTGTCTTTGCTTTGAGTTTATCATTCAAAACATTGCTAAAAATACCCAATAAATATATATACAAATTTTAAACTCATTTGTAATAATGAAATTCAAAATATATTCTAATATTAAGCACATAATATAAATGCAAAACTTAAATAATATATTGTAAATGAAAGATACTTGAAACTATCCTCTTGGCAAGTGCCATTTTATTTAACAGTAATTTAGTAATGAGATACACTTGAAAGTGCATATAAATGGCATTTAGTGCCGGCTTAAACAATTACTAGCTGCACTGTATGCAAATCTGAAGCGGTTTGCAGTTTTTAATTACGATTTTCAATTAAAATGCGACAGCAGCGACACACAAAACCAATTTGCAATTGGCTCTGGCTAAAAATCTGACCCCGCTCTCTCTTTGGTTTTGCATTCACAGATATTGCTGTATCCGGAGGAGGGCTGGGCGCGGACCGCCTCCTCCAGTTATTGGACCATCACGCCCTGCTGGTGGCAGCCGAATCGTTGTCGCATTGTCGAATGCGCTGGCACGCAACGGCAGGCGACCAAGGCCAGGATGTTGCCCATGGAGCAGCAGGGCTCTCTGCTGATTGCCGGACACTTTCGCAGGCCGCCAACAACAGCGACAGGCGGCGCGGCAGTGGCAACAACAACAGCAACAGCAACAACAGCAGCAGCAGCTGGGGCAGCAGGGGCAGCTGGAGAGCCAGGAGGCATGGGCACAAACAGCAGAGCGCAGTCAAAGTCCAAATCACAGCTGGCGTACAATGACGAGTTTAAACTGTATCTGACATCGAACATCTCGATGGAGGACTACAACATGGGCTACTGCCTCACTGGCTTTGTGGAGCGTCGCTGCCAGCTGACAAACACCTTTCAAATGACTCATTTTGCTGTCATCAAACGGCAATGGCCGCCGCCGTCCAATCTCGGCAACTCATAGGCAGCCCTGTGATCCTGGATAAAAGCCACGCCCCCCCTTAGTATGTACTATCGAATGTCAGCTGAGTGTTCTATTTAGTAAGCATAGCGTTTAAGTAGTGCAATTTGCAACGCTGTGCCCACCTGATAGCGGTAAACAGCAGTATAGCAGAGGTGCCGAAAGTGTAGCATACTTTTCAGCGCCGACAAAATCAAAATTGTTGAACAACTGCAATGCTGAAAGTTACTTCTTGAACCATTTTATTTTTGTTATAAAATTTCTATGTGTGTATTAGTGCGTAATTCGTAATTTTAACTAAATGCTCTAGTCGTGCTTAATTCGTGTGCTTTCAATGTTGTATAAGCTACGAAACAAAACTACAAAACAAAATACAAAAATGAGAAATAATAGTAAACGAAATCAAAATTCAACAGAAATAAGAGCATTCTTCGGGCCACCGAATATTAAATACCCTTGCAGAACAATTAACTATATAGAATTTAAAGTAGCAGCTTAGAACACAGTTAATCGATCGTAACTAAAAACAATCAAAAGACAAGACAGCTATAGTGAAAATTATCTAATTTGCTATATATAACTTATGAACAAATACGTTTATCTAACACAAAATTGTTGTCAAACTTGTCAAAATCAAATAAGCCTATAAAACTTTGAAAGATGGTCAAAACGACAGGAATACCACTTTATTTTCTCATCAAAACTGTTTTGTCACAATCAATGACAAAATTTGCAAACCTTCTGCAAGGGTATAAAATCCGAAAACAAATAACTGCGAAATACAAAAACTAGAAGCTGTTAAAAGCTAAAATGCAACTAAACCGCTTTACTGGCCAACGCACACACGCACACACATACAAATACATACATATGTATACACACATATTGCATTTAAGTCCGGACGCTTGGGCGGCTACTTAATGCTTAAAAATGCAACAAATTGAAACTTGTGCTTGTCGAAGCATGTGATTGTGTGCCAAGTAGCGTGTGTATATACATATGTGTGTGAGTGTGTGCATATATATGTGGCTATGTTTCTACTACTTAAGCGGCCATGTTTGCCAACGTATTGCCTTTAAGCTTAAAATATGCGCAGCTCAATACACAAATTTTGCTGTTATTTTCATTAAGTGACATCACGGCGCATCAGCATCAATTAATATTGACATCACAGGGCATTAAGGCCAACATTTATCAGCGTTATATATATTATATTTTATACATTTTATTTAATATAATCTGTAAGCTATTTAAATGACAAATTTTATATTATTTTCATATTTAACATGATTTTTTATATATATAACAGCGTTGTTACACAATTTTGAAATTTCAAGCTTTAAGTATGATTTAATCAGTATATTTTTTGAATTTTTGGCGCATTTAAATATACTTTTCTAGATGCTGATGGCTGAGTAAACTCTTAAATCTAACTACGCTCTAATCTACAACTAGGCAACTCTCTAAAATATTCTCAGAACACAAAAACACACACACTCACTCTCTCTCTCTCACTTTTGAGCATAAACCGCAAAGTATATCAACAATTCGTCCAATAATTGGAGTCTTTCGGCGCAACAAATGGCTCTAATGCCCAACAAGGCCGAAGCTCCAATTGCCAAAACCCTAAGTGTTAAAAAGGTAAAACAAAATAAAAAAAAGGATAAATGAAAAAAAAACATATAAGAAAAACTTAAACCAAAGCTACTTAAGGCAAAACTACAGCTAGGCTAAGTGCTAGAAGTTAATGTGCAAATCAAAGCCAAAAAGAAACCAAATCAATATTTACAAGTTAGTATTATAATATAACTATAAAGCTAAACTATATTATATATACTATTTATGTGTGTGTAGGCTTGAAGTGAACTCAAAGTTTTTGCCAGACTTGTATCAGTGTATTTATAAATATATACATACATACATATATATATATACATACATATATATATTCAACTATGTATACAACATTTAAATCAATCACTAACATTTTTGCAGTAGTGCATAGCTCGCTTTTAGGCGCTTTTACACGCAGGCGAAACAAAAAGGATACATGGAAAACAAACGTAACATACATATTTATATAATATATACTCGTATTTTTTATGTACATCTTATTTGCTCTGACCCACAGCCTGCTCCCCGTAATTGATATTTAAGTATCAGGTACCTGCCAAAATATTTAAAACACAAAAGTAAATAATATTTAATAACTGTATAACAAAATGCCAAGCAGTTTCGCAGTCCAAATTAAAAAGTCCAACGGCATTTTGTTTGTATTTTTACTTAGCCAAAACATACAACTAATTACACTATGCAACAGCATTTGGTACCCCGAACATTTGACAGTTAAGATTTTTGCTAGTTCTGCGACTTTTCATAAAGCTAACTCTCGACAAATGTGAATAACTTCGCAACCAGTTTGACTATACTTCTAAGTATATTCACATTTTTGAAAGTATAATAAGCTATTCTATCAACCTGCCATAAAACACTTTCAAATACGACTTTTCGCTCGGGTTTTACTCGAGTATGGAATGAAAGCTGGAGGCAAAATTTCCCTAGTTAAAAACAAGAAAGGACGGCTATCTTCGGAGTGCCGAATCTATATACCCTAGCAGGAATTAAACTTTATACAAAACTAAATGAGTCCTATTTTGATAAAATTATAGGAAACTGTTTGAAGTATAATAAAACTCTCACTTAGTTTGGATGGAATATTTGTATAAACAAGAAATTTGATATAGCGATATAGGAGTCCGATTTTAATCAAATTTGGTCAGATATATTTAAATTCAAATTCTATAGACTAGGTTTGGGTGAGTTTGGAAAGGATACCTTTATAAACAAAAAAGTTTTTCATACAAAAACCTAGTTGTCGACCGATCATTGCTATGACAGCTAAATGTTATAGTGGCCCGATCCGGTCGATTCCAACATATTTACTACCTGCAGCAAAAGGAAGAATGTGTGCTAAGTTTCATTACGATCGCTTTAAAACTGAGAGACTAGTTCGCATAGAAACAGACTGACGGACGGACAGACGGACATCGCTATATCGACTCGGCTATTCATGCTGATTCAGAATATATATACTTTGTTGGGACGGAAACGTCTCCTTCAGTGCATTACACTCTTCGAGACAAACTTATAATACCCTCTGCTAGGGTATAAAAAGCGGAATTCTTTCAATATAAAGAATGTTGATCTTTCCATCCTTTGAAGCTATAATTTTATGTATTTAAAGAATATAACTTAGGCCAACTCAACAAAATCAATAGGAAAATGTTAAAGTTATTTGAAGTTTAAGGAAAATGCAAGTAGAAGTGATTAAATAAAAATATTTTATAACGCTTCTAAATTTTCATAAGTATTTGGACCTTTAATTTAATTAATTTAGCTTTAAATAATTGAATTTAAATGCTGCTCTTCACAAAATATTCAAGACGAATCCTTTCAATTTCAACTAATAGCTTTTTGTGAAAGATCGAACATTTTAAAATGACAATGACTACAACGAGTTTGACTGTTGGATGCTCGGGAAACAAACTTTCTTAAAATTAATCGCATAGTGTTATTTTTTTAAATAATTAATTACAAAATGTTCTATGTATACAAAACCCACACATACACAATTGCATATTGATGTTGTTGTTTCTCTATGTGTTTAGATAAATGTGTCTATGTGTGTAGCATATTTATCAGCGCTTAGCTTAAGGATAAACTTCGAGGACAAAACAAAACGAAAACGCAAAACAGAACTACATAAAACACTGCAAACCGAACACGCAATGAGCTTTTTTGTAGCAATCGGTAAATGGTAATAGCAAATAAAAATGCTAATTAAACTTTTAAACAAACAACAACATAACATATAATAAAAACAATTATGACAGCTACGTGAGCCGGCAAAAGGCTTAAAATTAAAATTAAAATAAATTCATTAAATTAAGCTTGTATTTAAATAATTACGTAAATGAAAAATTGATACAATTAATACGAATTGTGTCACGCAATTGGCTGAAATCAAAAATAAATGCAAAAATAAATTCAAAGTTCGATGGCAAATCAAATAAGCGTGAGCAAATATTTCATTAAAACTTGTCTAAACAGGTAAAGTAGTTTTGGCCCGAGTGTAGAAAATGTAACAAAAAAAAAACCGAAAAGATTTCCAAACATAGAAAATAAAGCAAGGAGAAAACTAAGTAAACGTTTTTCTTTTTCATTGCAAGTGGGTAACTTTACAAAGTAAGTAATTTATATGTTTAAAATATATCTCAAACAGTTGGGAATTGTCTTGTGCAATATTTTAGAATTTTAAGTAATATATTGATTTATTTAAAATATTTATTATTTAAATTGATGCTAATCAAGAAGATATTTATTTAGTTGCTTATTATATTCGCTAACTTATAATGTAAAATTACAAGCTAACAATTCTTTATAATATAAAGTTTATTTACTTTATTAGGAGCTCTAGCGACTATGGCCATCAGTCTCCAGAGTTTTGTATTTACAATTTGCTATTAATATTATTATTATTTGCTACTTATTAATACTGTTTTACTAAAACTATTTACATTTTTGGCGATTTTACAATTAAGTGTGTAGATTAATATATTTGTAGTATGTTGATAATAATTAAATTAAATTAGCAAGAGATCAGGCTTATGTGAGGTGGAAAATATTGCATTTTTTTAAGAAATTGTATGATTAATTCAATATTATTGGTTGTGGGGGTGAAAAGGAGAGAAGTGGGACTAGCAGGTCCAAAAGTTTGTAGTCTTTGATATCATAGAATGTGGCATGAAGATAAGAAAGGGCTAATTGTGAGTGTTAGGGCAGATATTGGATAACAACCTATCATAGAGCTGGCTGTGAGTAAGTTTGCTATATCCCAGTCTAAGTCGTGGGATGTTTGTGATGCCTAGGCGAGAGATATAGTTTAAGTTGTAATCAAGAAGTTAGAAAGTTGAAGATGCCTCCATTAGCTATTTACACACAATTGCACAATTTTATTACTCCCTTTCCATTTTATGAGCACAGGGTGTACAAATGTTGTTTTTTAAAGAATGTTTAATAAGCTTTAGTTCTGACGCATTTAATTTCATGCAAATATACAACTTTTTGCCTTTGCTGACTTTTATTAATTAACAGAAATCTGCGCATTTGCAAGGTTTTCGATATGCATATAAATTTAATTGCTATCAAATTGTTTGAGCATTTTTCATACTTTTCAACATATCGCATGCATTTTTTATCTTTTATTATTCGCCCATACAAACGCTTTCTTTGCTGAAATGAATGCGAAACCAACCCAGGACCCAACTACAGACAGTTCCCTTTTCAATTTGCAAATTCTATGGAAGCAGCGCTTTTAATAATTATATCTTCAATTGCGAAAACTGGCAATTGCAATTGCAATTGTATACTCTCTCTCTCTCTACTGTTTGCCTTGCAGTTGTAAATTTTTGTTTGATTTATTTGTTTCACTTTTTTGCGCAATTAAATTTATATTTACAGCAATACTTCATGCGATATACGCGCACGATATGTCCGACTAGATATATGACACAATTTGGATTTTTGCATTTTATTTTTAACCACCACCTCCCAAAGCGAAGCTCCGCAGCAAATTAAATGGGGTGGTGCGAGGGGGAGATAGGGCGGCAATATGCAATTTCAATTTTTTACTCGTATCATTTGAAAACTTTATTTGATTTTTATTCATTTTTTTATTTTGTGATGAGCTGTGCGCTTGCAAACGATTTACGCGTCAATTTTTTGCATAACATCTGAAATGCATAAAACATAAAAGATTTGCACATTGATTTGATTTTGTGCCATACAGCAAAATAGCAGTAATACCTAAAAAAAGACAGAAAAAATATCATAATATAATAATTCACATTTCTTTTTTAAATGTCTATTATATGAAAGGGAAGGATATGTCAACACAATTAATGCATTCAAATTGTACAAACAAGCAAAGCTGATGAAATATTTACTTTTAAATTTATATTCAATATTTGAGATTTGTTTAAAAGTAATATATAAACATTATATTGAATATCAACTACAACAGATATACAAGGAGTTTTCTTAAATATTTGCAAACTTAATGATCAAGTCTAGTTAAGAATTTATATAGAAAAGGTATTATAAAAGCGATACAAGAAACTTGAAGCTAATAGTTAGATTTATATAACTCAAAAGACTTATAATATAACTTATTCTTCTTATAAACAAAAGATGTATCTTTATAAAAAGTAAAACAAGTAAGCACGTTTCAGTCGGATATACCCGACAGCAGACACTTTATAATTGAGGATATATAAACCAACATGTGTACCAAGTTTGGTTGCTCTAGCTTTAAGGGTGTGGAAGAAAATTGCGTTCATACGGACTGAAGGACAGAAGGACATTTCGCAAACCCAATATACTCTTTTTTGCCCTTCGGGACCAGAGTATAAACATGGCAATCGAAAGTTCTCAATGTGGAAGATCCTAACACTTTATGAGCCAGCTTTGAATACTCTAGCTTCAAAGATCTCGACAAAAATTAGTTTTAATTTGAACCGACACTTTTTCAAAACCGTATTTTGACACAGAGTTTAAAAATAACCGCAATCGGTGAAGCAACTCTGTTATAAACGTATAATGTGATAATCAATTTAGTATAATACACAGAACTTGTTTACTCAAATGAAGCCCCTTCAAAATCGACCCCATTAGAATAATACCAGTCACGTAGCCCGAAACCTGAACAGCATAATAATTATTTATAATTATTGTTAATTTTCAAAGCAACCAACCGAGCAAAACAACAACGAAAGGAGAGAGAAAAAAAAAATGAAAGGCATTAAAAAATACCACAAAGAGACCTCAATTAAAATTCAAATTAGAGCGCTTGGGAAATTTTCGTCGGTGCTGGCGGCCAAAGTGTGAAAACTTAAAACCGCAGAACAAGGCAACGGCAGTTGCCAAACTAACTGCCTAAAATGAAATATGAGGCCCAGGACCCCGACAAAGGCATCGTCAGCAGCAGCCAGAACCCCGCCAAGGACTACTAATAAGAAATTTGTGAACTTTGCAAATTTGCCATCATTAATTCTGGGCTTGGCCTGGCCGCTCTCTCTCTCTCTGTGCCCTCTCTCTTCCACCATGCCACTGAGTATAAATTGTCGAATTCGCATTCAAGGATCCTTGGATGACGTTGTCCTCGTCATTGTGTAATAATTGTCAAGCAATTTAAATCGAAGCTGGGAACATAATAAATTGCCATATAAAGGCGCGCGTACTCGCACACGCCCTCAATGGCTAGTCCAGATGATGACAAAAACAAACACATAGGAATGACTGTTACGACGTACATATATTGATTGACTACCAGATACCCTGTAGAAGGCTCCTATATATTGGATAACACCTCCACGCTTTAACCTTACTATAAACCAATATTTAGGCCAGCTTCCATTTTCAATTCCAATAAAATCGGCTTTGTTAACTAGACTGAATTCCGAAAACAGCTTGAATATTTGATTTGAAAATAAAAACTATTTGAACATTCATTGAAAAAGAAAAGCCTGTCGTTATTTCAATTGAAAACGAGACGGCAATTTTTTAAAAACGATTCCAAATGAAAAGTAATGGATAATGCATTTTCTGAGTTGTTCTAGAATTCTAGGTTTCTTTTATATTTTAAACCAACATTAGCCAGTTATCCAAAAGTTAGTCTTATCTAAGCCAGAGCGTTTCTTCTCACAAAAAAGTTTATATTAATTTAGAGAAAAGATAAATAACCTTTTAAAAAACTAGAAGAGCTTATTTCAACTTTAAAGATCATTAAACCTTAATTAATATTGTTAAATTTTAAGAGCGCCTATTTTGATTCTTGATTTTCCCATCTGCTTATGGTATTTGGTAAGAGGATATAAACTTACAGACTCTGAAACAGGCAGACATAACTATATATGTGTGCATACATATATGCACTCTTATACTCTTTGTGTTTGTAAATGTCTCCATCAGACTGTTACAAAGATTTACAGAACTTGATGAAACAATTTTTAACCATTTTGCTGGCTGCAGGGTATAAAAAGGTAATGAGGAAACGGAAATTGCTGCCGGAAGTGTATGCGAAGGCGGAAGCTCATTTTGCAATATTCACAGCTGACTGATTTCTAGCGACTTTTTACTTTGGCGCCGGGCCCCATGAATTGTAAATTGATTGAAGCCAAAGTCGTCGCCCATTGCCGATTTTAATCATTAATAATGGGGGGGTCCTTGGATGGCAGCCAAGATCCTTGAACAGACACTGAAACAGAATAGCGAAGAGAGCGCTAAACAGAGACGGCACCAGACGCTGACTGAGCACTTGGACTGCGCCTAAGGTTAGGCAACGACTTTTTAAGAGTCTTTCAAGCGCCGGCAACAAAATGGCCGCGCGCACTTTCCAGCTAAACGATGCACAGTGGGCCATCCGCCGGAAATACCTGTCAAAAATCAATAAAGGGATAGTGAGCGTAGGTAAAGGTTCTTCTAATTTCACAGCTTATTAAAGTTGAACCCTTTCTCGGCGACTCTGTCATAAATTCGAATACGATATGTTCAAAATATCCTTTTTTTGTAAGAAATGTGAGAATAAAGCATTCAGGAACATATGGTAAATTGTACAAATTTAGTATAAGACGTTATTAAGTTAAGCAAGCTATATAAATAAATTATAGTATCGAGTGCCCTAATTAGCTTTAGCTTGTAGCACCAGGAAATATCATATAAATATATAAAAGGATAAAGGTTTAAGGTTGAAAAATGTTAGCAGTATTCGAAGTTTTCTGTTTTTGACTAATGCTTTGAGGAAAATGGGTAAAATCTATTCTACTACTAGTTCTAGTTATAATCGCTTAACAATTGGTATTTAGTATTTATGATAGACAAAAATATAAGAACTTATATATGATACAGATACATTATATATAGAGCGACCTGCGGTTAAAATCTATTAAAGGATATAGGTATTTTAATATAAAATAAATTATAAATATTTAAAAAAAATAATCATTAATTATAATAATAAAAAATATATAAAATCAAAACAAGTAATTATTCCAATTGATACAGGTATTTTACAATCTATTTAAAAGCATATTTTAATTACTAAATTATTGTCTATTTAATAAGTATTTCATAAATTATTAGGTATTATATCTTAACTGCTTTTTAAATGAACACAATATATCAAATGGAGAGGTTCGATTTTGGCCATGTTATAAATCAAAAGGCACCACTGTGCGCCGTTGCTCCCATGTTGCTAAGTTGTTCTTTCTGAAGAGCTGCTCAAATAGCAGCAACGGGCACGGCAGCAACTACAACAATAATAACAACAACAACAGCAAGAACAACCAAGAGTAGCATCAGCCGTTAGTTTCATTGTTGACATTGCAGCGAAAAAAGGTAGCAAGGCAACAAAAAGCAATTAACTTGGCTTACATCTTTGTTGAAAGTTGAAACTCATGGCGCGATTTATGCCGCCGGTGTTGCTGTTGCTGTTGCCTCGACTCTAGCTTCACTCCTGGATGCGGGTGCAGCCAGGTGGGCAATCCTTGGGCTGTCAGGATGCTGCTGGGTGCGTGTCTTTGCTGAGCAAACGAAAGTAGCTGCAACGCGAATCTCGCACAAAGATAAAACTTAATGGTTTGCCCCACTTGAGAGGTTAGATCTCACTCTGATTTTGTGGCAAATTGTGTAAGCAGCTGCGTGCCCCTTCAGCAGTATGCAAGGATGCCAACTTAGCCAAAGGATTAAGCGCAACCAGAAGTGCAGAATCTTGTCGATTGCCATTGGAATTAAATTTTAGGCGAGAATTGAAGATATAATCAGATTCATTTAAAGTGTATATCAAATATCTTAGTTTTAATAAGATAGTATTATCTCGACTGTGAAATTAATGATGTTAACTTCATTTATGCATTAAACATGGCGATTTAAGCTATGGATAATAACCAGATCAAATCGGGAGGCACTTATAAAAATTATTAGAAAGTTAAGTTAAAATTAAAGAAATAGTACGACATAATTACATTTTTTTAATAATAATTTAAAAAGTGATAAGTAGTTGTTGAGTTGAGGTTTTGGGAATGACGATTTTAACTGTGACAAGTAATCGGAACAAATCAGAAGACACCAATTGATATTTTAAAACCACTATACTTTAAAATATATATATATTTTTTTTTAATAGGAGGAAAAAAAAAAAAAAAAAAAAAAAAAAAAAAAAAATAAAAAAAAAAAAAAAAAAAAAAAACCTCAACAAAAAAAAAAAAAAAAAAAAAAAAAAAAAAAAAGGAGAGGGGGGGGAAAAAAAAAGAACCCCCCCCCCCCCCCCCCCCCACCCCCCCCCCCCCCCCCCCAAAAAACCCAAGAAAAAAAAAAAAGGGGGGGGGGCCCCCCCCAACCAAAACCCCCCCCGCCCCCCCCCCCCCCAAACAGGAAAAAAAATCCGAAAACTGCTGCATCGCCACTGTAAAGCATTCGCCTTATATTATGATATGGGGATGTATATCAAAATATAAAACTGAATCAATTTTAATCTTCATGGAATGTGAATCAAAAGTATGAAGACATTATTCTCAGTGGACTAGTCCTAGTATTAATCTGTTACTGAGAGGGAACCAAACCCATATTTCAGGACGATTCTGCACCTTGTCATCGGGCTCGCTCTGTAATGATTCTGTGATTTTTGTTTGTTCAATATTTTTTTTAATTACTTTTAACTATTCTTTGATGACAGATAACCGTTTTAAAGACGGAATTGGGTATTAAGTCCTTAGACTGGCCAGGTAACAGTCCTGACCTCAATCCCATAGAAAATGTCTGGGCTCTTATGAGTGCGAAAATAAGAAAGCGGAAGCCGAAAACTATGGTGGAATTAATGGAAACTATAGAGAAAGTATGGTTTGAGGACATAACGGTAGGAACTACCTGAAGGCTTTATACGATTCAATGCCCAATAGGGTCAAATGTGTTATTAATGCCAAGGGTGGAACCACAAAATATTAGTTTATTTTTAATTTGATAAAAAATAACCGAATGGAATTGTTTTTGTTATTAATTTGTAGTAATTAGTGTTAAGAGTTGGAAAAAAAATTTCACTTGTATGAAACAAATTTTTTTTTAATTATTATAAATTTTTATTTTTCAACTGGTGAAATTTCTGAAAAATAAAAATAAAAAGTTAATTTTAGAAAAAAAATCTTTCATATTATGTGAGTTTTATATAAAACAAAATTGTATGTGATTTTGTTTAAAATTGATCAACTGACAAACAAAAAAAAAAATTAGGCGAATACAATAACATTTGTGGGATCCTCTGACGTCGGAAGGCCAAAATGCATGAAATAGCAGAGTGCGGCTTTTTTTTTGTCGCTGGGTGTATATGTAACAAATGAGTATTTAGAGGAGATATTATTACAAGGTGTTACTTAAAATTATTTTGATTAAATTAAGTGATACATGTTGCTTAATTTAAGGAAAGAAATAATTCTTGTTATGTATTATTTATATATATGACCAGCCAATATTTTCATATCAATCTTTCTATATTTACCTTGAACTGTTGACGCCAAGCCTGTTAAATATTTTAATTACAAAACTATACGTAGCTAAACACACATTCTAAAATAAAAATAAATGCATACCGAAACCAGAAAACAATTATCTTCAAAATATTGACAATTTAAAGCCTTGCAGTCATATTTAATAAATATTAGATAACTTTTCTGGCAGCCATGGCTGAAAATTCAATGTTAACTCATAGTTTTAACTAGTAGTTATCATTATATAAATAAAATAAATAGATAACTTTTCGCTAAAAATGTATAACTAAAAGACTTTCTCTAACAATACCTTTACCAAACTTTCTTTTGGACTTTCACTTGAAAAGTTTAAACAAAATTTCTTTTGATATTGACAAAAAATAAGTAAGCAATTCTATTGAATGTCGACAATTCCTAACGTGCAAATTGCTGACATATTATTAAATAAAATATTAGAAGCAAATACAAATAAACTTTAATATGTCTATTTTTAAAAGCAATATTTATTAATGCATTTCATTGTTTCTAAACCAAATTTAAAATGCGCACAAATGTAAAATATGCATTAGATATACACATACTCAGCTAGCTCTATTTGTATTGGTCATAACTATTAAACAAAACAAATATATTAATTATTTTTTAATAGACATGCAGTTGAGTTTGTTATTGTTTTGTATGCAGCTTTGAATTCTTAATTTATGTTCATTATAGACACAGCTTAGAGCTAACACTCTACTCAATAATTAATTTGAAATTCAAATGCATTTAAATGTTATACAAAAGTAGAACACTGCAATGAGCTCTTAACTCAATGGCATCCACTTGGGCCAGACCAAACAATTTTGTAATATTAGATTTGTAATAAGAATTTGGCTTAGTCTAGTCAAGGGTTTGATGCTTTCATGTTAAGACTTGTGAAAATTCATTTTTCCAGCTGGAAATCAAAAATCTTGCGTAAATTGTGAACACAAAAACAAGCTCCGACCCTGAGACAGATATCCATGGGAAAAGGATGCCCAATCGTTGTGGGTCTGATGCTGGGCCTGGGCACTGGTTCCTAAGGATGGCAGGCCCTTGAGCCAAAGTTAAGTAAATATGACTCAAGGACACTTGGCGCATGGAATCCTTTGGCCACTTACTTTTGTGCACGCAGCGGGTGAAGTGAGTGGTGCGGTGCGGTGCGGTGCGGTGGGGCTCTGTCTCATTCAGTTCCATTTGAGAAACGATTTTAATACTTTCTCTCGGCACAAAAGCTACTTAAAGTTTTCCTAGCTGGCTTAATTCGTTTTATTTTTTGTTTTTTTGTTTTTTGGCCAAACAACAACAAACAACAAACAGCAAACAGACAATAAAGCGAAAAACAAAAAACTTTTTTAAATTGAGTTAAGTTAATTTTTTTCGTTGTTTTTCATTCTTATTCTTTCCATTTTTGTTACTTGCCAAGTTGGTTTTCTTTTTGGCTGGGGTTTTTGCGCTTTGGTTTGCCTAATAAATGTGCGTACAAACAAAAGGCCAGATAAACAGCCGGCCAGGGAGATAGTGGGAGAGAGAGAGCGCAAGCGAATGACAGTTGTAGCGACAGCCAAAGGATAAAGGATAATGACAGCCATTAGTATTAAGTGCGCGTTGGCTACTTTGGGTGCTCGGCAGTTTTTTGTTTTGTTTTTTTTGTTTTTTTTTTATACCCGCCACTCATTAAAGTTGTTAAGTACTTGGCGTAAACGCTGCCAGACTGAGAAAGAGACACAAATAGAGTAACTTTCGAGGGATCTGACTAATGGGCGGGTCAGGATGCAGGGGACTACCGGGCTGCCAGATTAAAGTCAATTTAAATGCGCCTTAAGCGCGCTGACTTAATTCGTTAACAACAAACAAACAAAAAAAAAAACTTGGCCTTTATGTGGCAAACTTTCTGCTCGAAGTTCCTCGAATTATGTCAACAAATAAGTCGCCAAACTGCCCCACAAATTGCACCACAGCACCCCCCAATGGGGGCTCCAGCCACATGCTCCTCGGATTATGCGATCGTTCACCTGTTAAGCATTTCCGACAGAGGAACTACTTCACAATAAAGCGCTCTTGAGCTCTATCATAGAGTTTAACGTCTACTCAAGACAGAATATATTGAAGTAGGGTATAATATAAGTCACTAAATTAACGCTAATTAAGTATACTTTGTTAGAACTCTTGTCTTGACCATTTTAGAGAGTTTGGTCTATAAATAAGAATAGTTCTGATTAAAATGTTAAGAAGTTTCATCATTTTATTATACCCTAGCATAGGGTATTATAATTTTGTCTCGAAATGTGTAATGGTCAGAAGGACACGTTTCTGACCCCACAAAGTATATATATTCTGAATCAGCATGAATAGCCGAGTCGATATCCGTCTGTCCGTCTGTTTCTATGCAAACTAGTCTCTCAGTTTTAAAGCTATCGTAATAAAACTTGGCACAGAGCCTACTTTTTGCTACAGGCAATACATATGTCAGCTGAATCGGACCTCTATAACATATAGCTGTCAAAGGAGCGATCGATCGATACCTATGTTTTTGTATGAAAAAGATTTTTGTTTATAAAGATACCCTCACCAAACTCACCCAAACCTAATCTCTAGAGAGTTTCTACAATCTGACCAAATTAGGTTAAAATCGGACCACTATATCACATAGCTGCCATAGGATAGGGTGAAAAATTAGTTTTTGTATGAACAAGTTTTGTATAACACCCAAACTAAGTGAGAGTTTTATTATACTTCAAATAGTTTCCTGTAATTTTATTAAAACCTGACCACATAGCTCCCATAGGAACAATCAGACGAAAATTGAGATTTTGTATAAGAACCATTGTTGATAGAGTATATAGCTTCGGCACTCCGAAGAAAGCCGTTTATTCTTGTTGAAATTAAATTCGAGGTTGTGTTCGAGCCTTGGTTCGTAATTCTACGGATTAATAGTCTTATTCATTTATACAGACTCTTAAAACTCGTAATTACATTTGTTTTATTATATGATTAGCATCATTAAAGACTTTTGAAGTGTTTTATTTCAAATGCATTATTTCAAATAACCGAAAGTTATTTACATGTTCTCAAACTTTTCTTGAATCAAACTAATTTTTAGAAATATTTGGTGGGGTTTTGGGTAGCTTGGGCCACCTGGGGACAACTGGTTCGGTTCAAGTTTCGGTTTTGAGTAGAACAATAGTAGAATTCTGAGATCGAACCGGTTTGGCTAAACACCTGCTTGAAGCTTTGATTCTCATAATCTGTTTTCCCAGAAAGATAAGTTTCTTTTACAAAATATATGAAAATAAATAAAGAGATGTTAAATATATACCTATGTATCTAAAAATAAATACCAAACATGTTAACTCAAAATATGATATGAAACACATTGTATATCAACGATCTAAATTATTGCTCAATGATATTAAGTAACAAAATGAATCAAGTTTCCTACTAAGTGTACCAGAGTCTTAAAGTATCTTTCGTACTTAGATTTAGCTCTTTTCTTATTTTAGTTTTTGTTATTTTTTACATTTTTCCGAGAAAAGCAAGTCTGTAGCTCCGATTGCACATGCTTTTGTTGTTATTGTTCTTGTTTTTTTTGCAGTTTGAACAAAACAATACAAAAATTTGTGATGTAAGTCAGGTGAGTGGGGGGTGGGGGGGGGACTTGTCTCTGCCGTGGAAAATGTATGTCTGGCACAAAACAAAAACAAAAAAAATCAAAAAATTCGGTTGCAGTTTTCATTTTTGTTCAGCATTTCTGTGTTTGTTTTTGATGTGGCACCCTTCTTCTTTTATGGTGTGCGACAAAACGCCACATTTGCGTTCAATGAGCATGAGATAATGTCATCATCAACGTCGACATCATGCCACATACCCCCCGTTAGCAGCACCCCCTTGCACACCAAGTGCAAGATCCTTTCGACCGTGTCTTTGTCTGTGACTGTGGGGAGGGGGGGCAGGTGCAACGTTTTCCTTGTCTGGCGTTTTAGCTTATGAATTGCATTCAATTTAATGAGCAGTACGTTTTTAATTAAGTCGTTCTGTATGCAGAATGAAAATGAATGGATAGATAGACAAAGAGCTGAAAGATGACAAGATAATTATTATTATTACTGACAATAAGGTGCAAATATGATAATGAGACTCAGCCATGTTGATTGCTAAGATTAAACGATACTTTATCTTAGATTTATTTAGATTAACCCATAAGCAATCTCTTGATAGACAAACTGTTTACTCCCTGTACCCAGAAAATGGGTAAAAAAGCGGTGCTAAATCTGTGCAAATGTATGTAACAGGCGGAAGGAAACATCTCCGACCCTATAAAGTATATATATTCTTGATCAGTGTTAAAAGAGATTTCGATTTGGCCATGTCCGTCTGTCTGTCCGTCTGTATGAACGCGTCGATCTCAGCAACTATAAGAGCTAGAGCTACCAAATTTGATATGTAGGATTTTGGATTTGAGATATTACCCCCATTCTCCCGGTATTCGGTAGAAACCGTTTTACAGGAACAATTTTCAATATATAGCTTTGGGTTTTGGCATGTATTTTAGATTAGTCACTCATAATCTACTGTCCAAATTTCAGGACGATCGGATAATAAACAGGGAAGTTATTCAACAAACAAGATTCAGTACTGCATCGCGTGAGGAGAAGAAGAAGCACAGCCACCACTTAAATTGCCTCGCTTGCGCTGCCGCTTGTGCTGTCACTTGTGTGTGTGCGTCTTTGTGTATGTGTGTGTGTATGTGTAAGTGTACGAAATCGAACATTTTTGACCTGGGTGCAGGGAGTTTTGTAGTCGAGTATACTCATTCTTATTGTTTTAATATAATATGGAATTTATTAAATGGTTCCCAACTTCATAGTAAATGTTCTTCGAAGATTTCCAACTCCCAATACTAGAATGTAATTTTGGTCTTCATTTCATTTATTCACAGTAAAATAATTATGTGTATTTGTGTGTGTCCTTAAAGTAATTACAATAAGGAGTGCAGACCTCGTAGCCTTTGCTGCCTAAATATATGGAGATATTTCAAAGAAAATTATAGTTATAAAGGACATGAAAGGGTAGGGAAAATGTTGTTTACAAGACCCCATTTCTGTCTTTGTTTATCCAGGTAGATTGATTTGACATTTCAAATTGAACTTTATTAAAAAATGAATTTTAATCCAATTTGATTAGGATTAATTTACACCATTCTTAAAGTAGAAAAGGCCAGGTTGCCTGAACTCTTAGTTAAGAATTTCAATACTCAAAAAAAAACCTGTATATTAAAATGGAGAAATAAATGAAATGAAATGATTAGGATTTTGACTTCATAATAAATGTATTGCATTAATTTGCAACTTCCTTAACTGAGCTGCTTGAGATTTAGGACATGGCTTGTCCTGTAGATTGATTTGACATTTGCCGAGTGCACCTAGAAGGCATTACCTTTGAGCTGCAGCCCACACAATTGGTGGCAACGTAACCAATTAGTTGCATAGTCAGCATTGAATATGGTCTAAACCAATGACCAACCTCAGCTTGTTGATGACGTCAATGCATAACTCTGTTAGTATGCGTATCACATGGCCACATAGCACCACCAATTGCCAGATAGCTGACCGCACTATCACGGCTGATAGCTACCCAACCAGCAAGTGAACCCATTCCGAGATACCATCCCAATGGCAGTGGGGACGTCACAGCAAATGCTATGTAATAATTTCACACGCACTATCGCGGTCATTTTAATTAGCACGATTGCATTTTCAACACGTAGACGCAATTCAAATTGTAAATCACATTGGCCGTTAAACATGTGCAGTCATATTTAGTATAGCATTCGTGTATGCCATGTGTGACATTTATAATGCAGCTGCTGTTCAGCTGCAGTGTTCGCTTTTGACCACAATACTGGCACACAAATTTTGCAGTAAATTAATATGGCTAATTAGGGCGACAAGGCCGCATCACCAGCACCAGCACCAAGCCCAAGCCCCACCACTTGACCACTTGTTTGAGGCGGTCTCACCAAACGATCCACCCAGCGGAGTGTTATTTATGTTGAACCGTTCGATTTTACTCAGCAATTAACACGTCGACAGCGTTTGGCATAAATCTAACAAGTTGGGCATGACAAAAGCTAGATAAACACGCGAGAATGCTTAAAGCCAAGTAATAGACAGCCCACAGATACCCTAACATCCAAAAGCAAGTGGAAATTGTAGATTAAGATTAACATATATACATTCATTTTCTATCCCTTAAAGTGCCGTTTAGTGCTCAGATTGATTAACGTTATTATTATTAATATAGATTATTTTTTAACTATTATATCTTATTAATTTTATATACGATTATTTGAAAAACATCTCTGTATTTATGGCTTCTACTATATATACTTGAGATTATATTATAAAGGGTATTATGTTGGTCAAAATCGAACCACTATATCGCTATATCAATCAATCAATCAATATAGTGTAGTGGACTCCCTTTAATTCTTGAGAATCGCAGAGAAGGGCGATCTGTATCTCTATCTTTCTGTCTCTCTCTCTCTTTGTCGCTCTCTCTCTTTGTCTCTCTCTCTCTCTCTCTCTCTCTCTCTCTCTCTCTCTCTCTCTCTCTCGCTCTCTCTCTCTCTCTCTCTCTCTCTCTCACTCTCTCTCTCTCTCTCTCTCTCTCTCTCTCTCTCTCTCGCTCTCTCTCTTTCTCTGTCTCTCTCTCTCTCTCTCTCTCTCTCTCGCTCTCTCTCTCTCTCCTCTCTCTCTCTCTCGCTCTCTCTCTCTCTCTTACTCTCTCTCTCTCTCTCTCTCTCACTCTCTCTCTCTCACTCTCACTCTCTCTCTCACACACACACGCACACACACTAAAGTGGACCTCCAAAATAAGCTATTGCTATTCACAAAGTATACCTCCAAAATGATAAATTGTAGTGGGGTCCCTTGAATTCTTGAGAATCGCAGAGAAGGGCGATCGAAATTAAAATTAGTTTTGTATGAAAAACTTTGTTGTTTATAGAGATATCCTCACCAAACTCACCCAAACCGAGTCTCTAAAGAGTTTATACAATCTGACCAAATTTGATCAAAATCGGGTCACTATATCATATAGCTGCCATAGGAACGATCGGGTGAAAAAGGCAATCTGACTAAATTTGGTCAAAATCGAACCACTATATTGCTATATTTAACTATTAAGTGCGAGTTTTATTATACTTCAAATAGTTTCCTATAATTTTATCAAAATCGAACCACATGGCTCCCATAATTAATCCCATATAAATTAATTCTTGCTAGGGTACATAGCTACAATAATCAATCTATAAATTCATAGATATTGGTTTAATAAATAAATAATTTAAATTGAAATACCCGATCCTGCTCTCGATTATCGATGTTATATGTACTCTTCTTTCCTATATGCCTACAGCTGTAACAACTTTTCCAGGTCTACCCAATTGATCATTGAAAGCTATAACAATTGTCAGCTTAGGAGCGAACAGAGCTCAATGTTTGTTTATTTATAGTAGCATTAGCAGTGGCCCTGCATATAAGTAATTCTCCCACTCACATGTTATCTCTCTCTCTCTCTCTCTCTCTCTCTCTCTCTCTCGGTCTCTTGCTCTCCCTTTCTCTCTCTCTCTCCCTGCCAGCCCGTTGTTTACATTGCGTATACGCCGCATTGAACACACACAAAAACAGCAAGCCGCTTCAGATTGAGCCACAGTCGCCGCTGATACGTCGCGCTTGAAGCTTAGAAATATGTCTTAAATTACACTGTCCAACAAAATGCGTGCGGGCATAGTTTATATACTAATTGGAATTGGAGTGCAGTTCTTTGGCCGCCAAAGGGCGCTCAGTTTCGCTGGCGATGCCATCTGTGGCATAGTGCAGCGCAATGGTGTGGAGTGTCAAGTGCATCAAGTGCAGACCGCCGATGGCTATCAGCTGACAGTGCAGCGCCTGCCGCCGCCGCCGGCGTCGCGCAACCAAAGCTGCCCCCCGCGCTGCTGCCATTTGTGCTGATGCATGGACTCATCGGCTCGGCGGGTGACTTTGTGGCGGGGGGCAGCGCGAATGGCTTGGCATTTCAGCTGCATGCGGCATGCTATGACGTTTGGCTGGCAAATGCACGTGGCACCACTCAATCACGCCGGCACCGCACCCTCTCCGCCAGCCAGCCGGCGTTTTGGGATTTCAGCTGGCACGAGATTGGTGTCTACGATTTGCCCGCCATTGTGGAGCATGTGCTGCACGTGACGGGTCAGCAGCGGTTGCACTATGTGGGTCACTCGCAGGGCACCACCGTGCTGCTGGTGCTGCTGTCTCAGCGGCCCGCTTATAATGTTAAATTTGCCAGTGCGGCGCTGTTGGCGCCAGTTGCATACTTGCAGCACTTGAGCAGTCTGCCGCTGCGCTTGCTGGCCAGCGATCCGGCTGGGGTGACGGTGCGTATGCTTAATGTTGCATATACCACACGCTGTGCGCGGCTAACTTATTGTAATTGTTGCAGCTGGTGCTGAATCAGCTGGGGCTGCACGAGCTGCTGCCTGCCACATCGCTCACCCAGCTGGGTGGGCGGCTATTCTGCAGCGCCGCGCTGCCCACCTATGCACTCTGCACCCTCTTCACATCACTCTACGTGGGCTTCAGCGAGTATCCGCTGGATCGTGTGAGTACGATTATATATGCAGCCATAATTTAGCCAACAAAGCGGCCCCAAAGTTTCGTTGTATGCAAAAGTTTTTATTGCACTCAGGAGTGCGCCGCCCACACACACACATCCACCCACACACACACACACAGCCATTGAAGAGCCGGCTTTAGTTTTGGTAATAAAAGTTATTTGAATTTAAATGCGTAAACGAGCTGCCTGCCCAGCTTCCTGCCAGTTGTGCCAACTATTGTGGCACGTTTGTTTTTGATTTTTTTGTGTTTTTTTCTTTGCAGTCATCGCCAAAAGTTGCTTAACTTTGGCACACAGCTTGTAACACTGCAAGCATTGATAACTCAATCAGCGCATAAATTAGCTTACTTTGATGTTGCTTTCTGTTGTCCTTGCAAAGGCTCTTAAACAATTTGCATTTGCTTTTGGCTTTTTAGTGGCAAATTCCTATTCTTAATTGTATGCCATTTCCAATAGGGTTTGGCTCTGAACAAGTTTTAAAACAAAGCTCAGTCCTGTTTGCATTCTTGCTCATGATTAATCGAGTATATCTTTAATCTTTTTATCAATTATTAAGAACATAACTTTTTACATCATAATACTTTGGTCACTCATAATATACTGTCCAAATTTCAAGTCCATCGGATAATTAACACGGAAGTTATTCTATAAACAAGATTCAGTACTGCAGCGCGGGGGGAAGAAGCAGCACAGCCACCATTTAAATTGCCTCGCTTGCACTGGCGCTTGTGTGTGCGTGTATGTGTATGTGCAAGTGTACGAAGATGCGATCGGAAATTTTTTACCTAAGTATAGGGGGTTTTGTAGTTGGGTATATTCGACTATAGCGTTCTTACTTGTGGTAATTATTTAATGTTACCATTTTGGTCTGAATCTTCAGATATTAACTGTGTAGTTACCTTTATTAGGTAGCCGTTTTTATTGTTATTTATTTGCATATTTATTGTTTTGATAAATTAAAACAAATAATGTCTTAAACTTAAGCCCCAAATCATATTATTAGTTGATTGAGACACACAAAATTAAAACGAAACATTCCCAAGCTCATTGCAAATTCTCTTCCTAAACTAGCGATTCCCCTAAGTCTTTGAAGTCATGATAAGTCATCGAGATTGATTTGGCACTTAAGAATTTAAGAAAAAAAAATATTATAAGGAGTTACTCATTTTAGAAAAGGAAATATATTTTGTAATATTAAATTTTTTGAATATCCCATTCGGAGAGTTAAGAATAAGGATAAAGTAAGGATGTTTCATATTCGATTGGATGCCGATGGTTCATTGCATCTTTTTTTGTGCTGTAATGTGCACCAAAAGGTGCCCTAAACTTTTACATTGCCCAGTCGTTGGGGCACGGCAGCTGGCTGCCCCACGACCCCCAATGCCCGCCCGCCAAGCGGCTAACTATACAACACACATTACGTATACGGCACGTTGCCTTAAACACTTTTTGTTTTCGCACACGGCACATTTAAATTTTGTTTTGCCATGAAATATGGCAAATAAATCGCGCTCGTGTTATTTTTGCCAAAGTTTATGGCTTATCTGTGCAGCGTTTTGGGGCGCGTGCTCAAAAGGCTTAGCCGTGTACTAGAACACTGCTCAAAGGGGATGAGGGAGGCAGTTGAGCGGTGAGAAGAGGCTAGGGCCAAGTGCTTGTTAGTTATTAGGCTAAGGGCCCCGGCAATTGGCTCTGGCTTTGGCTTTGGCCGGGTCGAAATCCCAAAAAGAAAAAAACCAAAATACTACAAACTGTAAACGAAGCAGGTTGTGTGTGGATTTTAAGTTTATTTTTATAGTTAACCGATGGGCGAGAACAGTGCAAAAGTTTGACAGGCAATAGATAGTTCCCGAATCGCATTGTTGTAGTGCAGTAAAAACTTTGGTGCATACTCTGAAATATGATAACAGCAATATAAGATTCAAGTACTCTGACCAGAAAACTGAGTAATATAAATTGTTGAACGCTTTTCAAAATTGCTAAACTTGCTGAACTTTCACACATAAAAGAATTGCAGCTTTGATAACTCATTTTATAGCTAAATCGAAATTTATGAGGAGATTGACGGGCTTTATATTCTTACGACTTCATCTGTTTATACTAGGTTACACAATTACTTGAAGAAATAAGATAAAAAAAGAAATTAACTTTAATAGATAAACCTTAGCTACTTTATGCCCACAAACTTATGGCAATATATTCAGTAACATCGAGTTTTTAGTCATTAAAATATAACTTTTTTTGGGAATTTTATTAATAATGCAATCAACATTGCTATAAGTATTATGGTGTCTAGCTTAATCGCCGAACTTGTACATTTTATATAGTTTAAAATAGGGCTAAAGGGTTCGACTCTCCATATATTACGTAATCATCAAGGGGGTGGGGGTCCAGCCAAAAGCTTACTCTTGATTACATGGAGGGGGAGGGTCCTTGGCATATGATTACTTAATCTATCTAAGAGCCTACTTTCACCTATTTTGTTTTCAAATTTCGGAAGAAATTAATACTGAATGATTACGTAATCATAGGGGAGGGAGGTCAGTCAAATGATTACGCTTGATTACAGGGGTGGGAGGGTATTAAAAACGTGCAAAAACGTGATTACGTAATATGTGGACGACCCCTAATATAAATAATAGATTAATTTAGGGTTTTCCAATTCGGAATAAACTCCAGTTTTTGATAGAACAAAATTTATACATATTTGAAGAATATTAACTACTTAACTAAAACAATTATAGAATGTGTCTTTCGCGACGTTTAGTTTGTAATTGAAGTATTTAGCAGGCGTCAACAATTCAGGGTGAATATAGAAAGATTGATATGAAAAGTATTGACTGGCCATATAGCGCTAATTCTATAAAAAATGTATGCAATTGGTAATCAAAATACTGGAATAATGGGAAAAATGTGTACAGTGATCTGAAAAAGGATAGCTCACAGCAAATTAGCTGGCAAGTCTTAATGCTAAATGAATTCTTTACTCAGCTGGAGTCACCTTAAGCCAACTTATTAATGAATTTAAAACTAAAAGCAACTCAACTCGGTTACCACAATCTTACCTATTAATATGGAATTTAACTGAACTCGTAGAGCGTCAATAAAAGTTATTCTTTATGCCAAGTCGTCAATAAAAGTGCGCTCTGCTCATATCTCGATTTTCAAAATTCGAGTCAAATCAACAAAGCTCGTGCCACAAGCAGCCGCTAAGTGCAACCGCGTGCCGTATCTCTGAGATCGTCATAGCTTCAATAAAAAAGTCAACAAACAAGCAGGCAAATAAATACACTAGAGTGTATCAGCCCCCCACCGACTTTGTGGCAGGCACCGAAATTGCTGAGCAAATAGCGAGAGGCGATGACTCCTCCAGCAGCCAAACGAGGCAGCGGGCGATACTTTGTGACAACTGCCGAACATGCTGCACAAAGCAGTCCCCCTGCCCCTGCCCCTGCCCTTGCCCCCATCCCGCCCCCTGGACATGCACGGGCCGCTCTGCCCGCTGCCCGCTGCCCGTGCAAATAAATATTTGCGCATATTTAGCTGAGAGCCCCCTTCACGCCACATAAAGTTCAGCACACTTTGCAACTGGAATGCGTGAAGCATGATTTGAGGCAACAACAAAATATACTCTATGTATATATAAAAATAAAAAAAGAGAAATATAAAAAGAATCCAGCAAAAAAAGAGAAGAATTCTGGAAACACAAACAAGCTGCCGGCTGCGCAGCGCCACACAAAACTATTTGCCACAAGTTGCAACAGGGCGGTGCAAGCGAGACGAGTTGAAAAGCAGCCAGAAAAGAAAATGCAGCGGGCAGGCGGAAAATCAAATAAGCATCAAAACAAAACAAAATATGTCGCCGCAGGACGTGCAATGCACTCGCACTGCAGGACTCTCATGGCAATTTAAAGAAACTCCTGCGATTCTCAGATGAAATCACAAGATGCGCAAGCTTCTTAAATTTCTATTCTTTACGTTTTCTATTTGCTTCTAATATTTACAATAATATTTGTATTATCATTGGATAATTCCCAATTTGGCTCAGTTATTAAAAGCCTGTTTCAATATTCACATTTATTCATACGAAAATCAAAATTTTGAAAGATTCTTTATGTTGTAGCCAATTGATATATTGATACTATCTAATCGGATCCAAAATATACCAAACTCTATAGTTTAAACTCAAGCTGAGGTACATATATAGTCCCATATAAAGACTCCTGTTCATAAGTGGAGTACTCATATTAGATTCATATGATATATTCCCCAAGAATCTCTAAAAAGGGTTTAAAAACAAGCATTTTTGTTCTTGTTATAAATGATTGAATAAATGAACTCATAATTCTGTCATCAAAGAAATATAAGTTGAAGAAGTCGTCAAGTCAAGTGAGGTCAATGAGAGGATCAGAAACAGAAACTCCGGCTCTGTATGTGTGTGTGCGGTCTTGTGTGCTGCATGCATTTCCGTGTGCTTTGTGTCACAATGAAACGGAAATAGCTGCCAACACATACACACACACACACACTACAGCTACCTATATGAATGAGCTGACAGTCAAGTGGCAGGGAGCAGCTCGTAAATTCAAAAGGCTGGGCTGTTGAGCCCCCCATCAATTCAAAATTTCACATTTTGCAGAGCATATTTCCACGCATTCTGGAGACGACACCGGCGGGCATCTCACGTGGCCAACTGCTGCACTTTGGGCAGCTCATCAACAGCGGTAAGACAATGAACACACTGAACTGGGGGAAACTGTCAGTCACAGGCTATTCTCTGCTCCTGCAGGTAAATTTCAGCAGTACGACTATCGCTCGCCAGAGCTCAACTTCCAACGTTATGGGCAGGAGACGCCTCCAGCCTATCAGCTGAAAAATGTGCGCCTCAATCTGCTGCTTTTCTATGGCAGTCGGGATGCATTGTCCAGCCGCATGGATGTGCAGCATTTGGTCCAAGAGCTGAGCAGCAGTCGCGTTAAGCTCTACCAGGTCAGGGGTTATAACCACATTGATTTCCTCTATGCGAACACGGCACCACGGATAGTCTACGAGCGCATTATACAGCAGGCCGGCCAGTTGAATTGAGTCTTGGGATTGCAGCTTTTGAATTTGTGTAGCATTTAAGCTATTCATAAGATACTTGGTCAGTAAGTTTGTATTCCTATATGCATGGCTTAAGAGGTCTCATTAGTTCTCAAAATAGATTTTACGAAATGTAAGACAACAAGCAAATTTGACAGGACAAGCTAGTCCTCGTTTAAGAAAGCATCTTGAAATAGGTAAACTTATGTACGGAAGAGGCTCAGGATATAGGATATACTTCTCTTTTATAATATTAGTAACTAGAGTGAAGCATATTTTCTAAAAAATAGTTTAATCGTTACGGAAATATCTCTTTTATTTGTTCATCTTATAAATATATTCCGATTAATTTCAATTGAATGGTGAGTTCTTTTAATAAATCAGTGCTGTGGAATTTTATAGGTATCTTTTATTTATAGATAGATAGATAGATTTAATTAATTCTAGTCATAAAAAAATACTTTTTCGTTGCGTAGCAGAATATATATTTCAGCAAATTGAAAACTAAGAGCGAACTAAAGCAGCCACATTAAATAAAATATTCATATACATGTACTATCTGTAATTTACTCGTTACAAAAATGTCAATTCCTGTTGCTATTTTCTAAGCTCATCAATAAAGGGAACTTAAATATTTTGCAATCAGAAATAAATTCAAGTAAACAATTCGTCGTTAAATCAAGTAAAGGACCAGGCAGGAGCAGGAGCAAGAGCTGCAACTCTCGAGTGTTTGTGCTGCAGTTCTTGTGTGTATCTGCGTGCACTTCCGTGTGCTTTGTGTCACAATGAAACGGAAATAGCAGCCTGCACATTCACACACACCCACACACACACACACACACATAGCCCAATGAATGACCTGATAGTCAAGTAGAATGGGCAGCTCGTAAATTTAAAAGGTTTTGCTTTTAGGCCTCCTCAATTCGCAGTAACTTTGCTACTTGAAAATATTTGCACACAAATTTGATTTCGTTTTTATTACATTTATATTGTGTTATAAAAAAAAACACAAATCAACTAAAATGAAAAACTTGACAAACAGACCTCATAAGCTTCGTACTTTACATTAGACAATTAATTACGTTAATCATAATGTACAACTCTAAATGAACTGGAATAGTTGCTTGGCCAGCCTGCCATTCCTATTGCTGTTGGATGGGCGTCCAAATTGGTGTGTGGGTGGTTTGTTACATTCGATATGTGTGTGTGGGGGTGGGTGTGTGGAATGGGGCGGGGCACAACTTAGCTAAGCTCAAAGCCAACACCGGACTGTATGGCGTAGAGCAACTTTTCGCGCATTTGTTCAACGCTATTGAAGGGCGGCAGCTTGAGCAAATTCGTGCAGGTGCTGGCCGTGGGCAGTCGCTCCATATCTCCAGCGTTTTGTATAAAGAAGGGCGGATCCAAATCCTTAAAGTAAAAGACAGTTGTAGCTGACAAGAGTAGCATTGGGTTAACTATTTAGTGGCCTACCTTAAAACCCAGCAGCGGTGGCCGCGAACAGCTGGTGACAAACTTGAGCAGCTGCCGTCGCTCAAGATCATCGAAGCCCTCAACAGCCGCCCAGAATGCAACAATTGATGGATGCTCCGGCGTGTACTCGCCACCATATTTGCAGTGCTTCTTCAGATCCTCCAGGTCGATGGGTATTTCAGCGCCTGAAATGAGTATTTGTAGCTCCTTGTTGCTGAACATATAAAGCCACTCAATGGGCAGAACATTGGACAGTCCCTTGCGGAAGGCTTTACAGTGACTTCTTATTTGCACATTTAGTTTATAGTTTGCTATCAGCTGCAGATACTCGATGCGATTGGAATTGGTCACTGGCGTGCTTTGACCTTGCGGCTTCAGTTCCACAACCTGCGTCTGTCCTAACGAGCTACTAGCCACCGTAAAATCTAAATTCAGTTCACTAACATCGCCCGTATAGTCTTTAAGGTATAGCAGATTGCGATATAGTTCCGGATCCAGTGACGCCAATTGATGTATGTCCACATCTGAATATTTTCCAGCCAGTTTGGTTAAAAAGAACTCGGCCAGTGGCAGCTCCACCAGCAAATTCTCATATATTGCTTTGCCCAAAATCCGACCAATAAAATAATAATGCTTCTCAAAATCGCTAAAAAGATGCGCCACATTTGGATTTGGATACAGTTTGTTATCCGTTGTTACCCTATAAAAGAAAGGTTCTTATTATCGAATAATTGTAGTTAGCAATTAAACACTTACATGAAAAAGCCACGATTCGGATCAAAGGCTGTTTTGATGAGTTCCGATAGGAATTCACGAAATACGCCGCCACCATCAATGCCCGCCTCATCGAGTCCCAGCGAGGACACAAACTGTATGCGAAACTTTAAGCGCAAGTCTGGCTCTGCAAGAGGCACAACAATTAATAAACAATGAACAACATATAAGAGTTCTGTCACTCACCATTCTCCGGACGCAGCTTGTCGTAGGCATCCTCGTACAGATGCGTGCGCCGCACGGTTATCATAATGGCGGGACCCTGCAGGAAGGCCTGAAGATGGCCCTGTACCCGCATCTTGTTGGCCGCAACGAGGCCTTGCAGTATGCTTACCCGCTTACTGAATGCAACGACAAAGGGGATCTCGCGCAGTATGGTAATGGAGCGTTTCTGTTTGGTGGACATGGGCGGGCCGTTCTCAAAGTCCTCGCGCGTAAAGTCGCGTATGGGCTGAAATGGACGAATGCCGCGCATTCGACTGCTGTGCGTCAATGGCAGATCTGTTGGCCGGTCCAGTGGCAAATCTAAGCGACTAACCGTCCAATGGGCTTCCGGGCAGAAGCCCAGACGCAGATCGCGCGTATATATCTGATTCAGCACAAATACAACCACATTTAACAAATTGGCCCAGATTTGCTTCTGGTGACGCAGCTTCTTGTCATCGGCATCGGTGTGGCCCAGCACACTGCGAAAGGCGAGTTCCACCAGGCCCAGGCTAATGTCCTTCAGCGTCTTGGACATTTGCACAATTTCCGCAATAGAGAAGGGCATCAGTCGCACATGTTGTATAGCCGCCTGGGCGGGCGTCACCAACAGTTTCTTTTCCACAAACTCTACGTCGTGCAGTGTGGGAAGGAGACGCCCAAAAAGCATGCAAAATGTGGCCAGTAACGGTATAGTTCGATCCACGCCTTGTTGCTTGGCTGCTGAAAGCAATTGATCATGAATGAAGACTATATTGTGACACATTTAAACATTTACAAAGCTTCCCAAATGCGCATCTTATTACGAAGCAATACCTTCGAAATATGTTGTCAGCAAAGACTTCATTTGTTAGCCTATCTACTAAAGCAAACCTAACATGCATATTCTGTTATTATGCGACCCATTCAAGGCGATCAAGACCAATATCACTGCGTATACGTGTGGATCGATCGTATTGCTTGAAAATAACAAAACTGCAAAGAAAGAAACGCCACGGTCAAGCATACTTCAGCAACAAAAACTAATAATTATAGAAATGTTGCAGTCGAAAAACAATGATGTTTGATCGCGATCATGATCGCCGTGAATGAACCGTATCCAACTTGCGTATTATTTTGTTTAATACTCACGCACAACGCCCTTAGAAATTAAAGTGAGCGGCGCTGAGAAGCCCAACTGTGTAGACTCAGCGGCCAGCTTGAACCAAACGGCGTGTATAAACTTAGGCGTAAAGGCCAAAGTGTAGAGCAGCCTGTAAGGACATTTGGTTATTAGGCTCATTCAAAATATAGGCAATATCTGGATTAAAACTTACTTATACTCGTAGACTGCATGCTTATTGTATATCATGAGATTGTGACAGATCTCGCAGAGCGCATAGATAAGCTGACTGTGCTCAATGTGCGGCTCCATTTGCTGCACAATGAAATCCACGCGCTGTGTTTCATTTAATATGGCTATCGATTCGAGCAGAGAATCCCGCTCCTTGGTGCTCAGTTCGCCGGTGGTGCGGCAGGGCTGCTCCATATCGTAGTCAAGAGTGTGAGACGTTGGCTGATCCTGCTCCTCGTCCGACTCATCCGTATCATCTTCATCGTCGGAGTCAGTGTGACGATGAGGTGCCGAATGCGTACGCAGCGTCGACTTAGACAGCTGCAATATATTGGGCATCATCTGGGCAATAATACGCACATATACAATTAGCAGATTGTTCTTCTCCAATGTGGCTGCAAAAAGATATTTGATTAATGTGGAACTGTAGAGTATTCTATGGCAATTACTACCCACCCAGTTGCCTGCGATCGAGCACCAGTAGGGAGTTAAGCAAAAACGAGCTGAATGTTTCGCGTGGTTGTAACTTTGACTGCTTGACCTCGCTCGACTGGATCACACCGTAGAACATGGAGTTGCGTTTAGCATCATCTGCGCCTGTTGCCTCAGCTGCGGACGTGGCCGTGCTTACCTCCAGCACGGCAAGCAGCGAGTGCATAAGCAATGCAAAGGGAAACTCTGTACGCTCGGCCAGGCAGGGAAGCACAAAGTATCGAACCGGCTCCGTGTGCGGCGTAGCCAAAATATCGCTAACGAACTTGCGACAGAATAGCTGAGACTGTTCGAAGCCAGGTATGCGCATGGCCACGGCCAGCGGTCGCCACAGCAACTGCAGCAACGCCTCAGCTAATGGACTAGGCGCATGCAGTGTCTCGCCGTCCAGCGGTGGACACTTTTCATCAAGCAGCTGACGCACACGCACAAAATAGTTGCGAGCAATGAGGAAGCCAAAGACACGTTCCAGATACTTGTACAGCATCGTATCATCCTCTACATAACGCTCCACAGCTGACGCAGTGGTGAAGGTCTCCAGCATGCGCAGCGGTATAGCCTGAGCGCTATGTGGCAGCGACAGTTGCACCAGGCAGGCATCCAGCAGCTTGCAGACGCGCAGCAGCCAAACGGGATCGTGGGCTGAATGCTGCAGCAGGCGTGCCGGGTTGCGTAGGATTTGCTGGCATATTTCAATCTAAAATATGCAAAACATAGTATTTTATCTGTTATAGTATGGATCGGGATACGTTACCAGTCGCTCGCTGTCCTTGACCACGCGACTGCTGTAGAAGAAGCTCAGGCGTCGCAGCAAAAAGCCCAAGCTCTCGTCCTCGATTAGACGATCCCGATGCGCATGCAGATAACTATCGAATGCCTCGCGTTCAGCGCGTTTGCAGCGCTGCCGATGGATAAAGGAGCGGGCATATGATTGCAACACAACGGCACCGTTGGCTTTCTGCCGCAGCTCGTTGCGCTTCTGTCGCTCGAGCGCCGCTTTGCGTATGGCCGTGTCCCGGTCGCAGGTCTGGGAGGCGCCACCAAGACTTTGCACCGGTCGGCGCCGATACTCTCCATCGAAGCCAAACATGACGCTGCAATTGTTGTCAGCAGTTGAGCTGCTGCTGCTCTGTTATTGTATTTTTATACCAGCTGATCAATCGCTCCCCGACTCAGCACATAATTTTCATCTGGTTTGGAATATATATCGTTGATTTAGTGTACTGCCTACTTGCAAAACAACGGCCGCTTATCCTTCAGAATTGTTGTTTTCTTAACTGCAACGTATTAACCACTTTTCACTTGTCTATGTTCAATTTTCGGGGATGCGTAAAAACCTGCTAAAACGAATGATTTGTATATTTTCTCTGTGTTGCACAAAAGCGCATAAAATTACCAAAATTTGACAGCTGTTCGACACTGTTAAACACTATGCAGCCTTACAGTGTTAATAAACGTACGTCACAGATATGTTAAAAAGCAATGTGTACGTTAAACTTGCCCATTTATTTTACATTTTCGAATGCATACAGAAAATATAAAGATTTTATTTTTTTATATTTATTGAATAAATCATGCAACTGTATTTTGAGAGAAAACTCATGGAAATGCTTATTCAAAATGTTATAAAATAAAGTTTATATTAAATTGCAAGTTTTGTTTCTATGTATAACCATTGTAAGTTTCCACATTGGTAATAGAACGCTGGTTAAATATATTTGATAAATATATAATATTCAAATTTTTAACATTAAAAAAATAAAATATAAAAGCCTTCTCATGTACAAAAAAACCCATCAAAACTAAATAAAGTTACCACTTCTGATGAAGTACTCAGGGTATTTAGGGAAATCCCCCTACATAAATGTGGAAAATTTTGCGGAAAACCATTTATTATAACTTGTATGTTAATTTACATCCAGCGCACACGAATTCTACAGGATCAACAAACCTCCTAACGACCTTCAGTATCCGGCGACACTAAGGACCTGTTCGGTCTATGTGGAAACACCTTGTGGTGGTCAACCGGCTCTACCTAACCTAACCTAACCTATGTCAATATCTATGATTGAAAACCTTATATTAAGACTATCAGATATATGTATTTAGCTCTTGTTTCTTGTTTGTTTTCATTGTGCACAAATATTTATTTACATATCTAGAAAACTACAAATATCTACCAAACATTGATCACTCGCCAAGTTCTTTTATACATATATATTTATGCATGTATGTATATGTCTATATGTGTATGTACATAAACCGCACACTCTATATGTTTTGATAAATTATATATGGATATATATGTAGGGACATGTTTCACATTCTGCAGATTAGTTTGTTGTTTTGAAAACAGCTTTTTTTTATTACTTTCCGTCCGTTAGGCACCACTTTCTGGAATTTGCATATGTCACCCAGATCAGCTGATCAGGTAGCTGAAGAACCGACCGCACATATACCTATGTACATATATGTATATGTATGTAAATAACAGCTGAAAGGTGCGACTGATAAAAATCTCAACGTAACAATGCGACGGCCAAAATTACCTAAGAAATTGCATATGCAATACTTATAACGAAGACTGTATACCCTTGCTGAACTACTAACTTTTAAAATATCTCTAAATGATTTCGAAAGTAGAATCGCAAATGCAATTACAATGAGTTATCATTACCTTGGAATCCTTTCTGCCTGGCTTTACTATAAGTAAATAGAGGAGTTGTCATATATGCCCCTAGAAAACTGTCAACAGGCAATCTATAATTTGTATCAGTGAATGGTTAGACGTATCTAATCATATGTCATTTTATTGTGATATACATATGTATAAAAGTAATGGGGAAACATGAGTGAGGTTTTAAATCTAAACCATCTAATTAGTACATAGCTTCTCTTTGTTTTAATTATAATCAATTAACACTTGAATCACAGAGAGTTTACTGCAATTCAAGCAATTTAAAGTGAAGCATTCAGCTGAGCTGGTGCTCCATTGGCAACGTGTGGATGGCGCAGCTGATGACGTTGCTCAATGAGAGCGAGCAGAGCTCGTGGCACGTCCATTGTTTGATCGTCAACAAGCACAATGTCAAATGTGTTCATATACTTGTCCATGTTCGCCTCCACGTGATCAAACAGAAAGCCAATTTTCATAATGTGCGAGGAGGCGGGGACACCAGCAGCCATCTCTGCATCGCCCAGCGAATCACCCATGACAATGATATGGTCACGTGTGTGCACCAGCTCATAATATTCACAGCCATTTAATATCATTTCGTTCTTGTTGAAGGTATGTATCATGGGCTCCTGAAAGCCATCCAGCATCCCATCACGATACTGCAAAAAGTTTGAGATGACCTTCACATTGGGATACATAATATTCGCCTGCTGCAGCACCGATACCACCGAGTTGCCCAATCCGGCCGAGAACACAAGCACCGGAATTTGCAAGCGTTGCAGTGTTGCAAAAAGCTCATGCGTATGGTCACGTAGCGCATGTTTATATTTGCCGGCCATTTCATCTATTTCGGTTTGATCGAATGGAAACCCGCTGGTTAATTTGCTCGATTTTGTCCACCATTCGATCATGTATTCTGTCTTCTTTTCAACGGATATGTAGGGATCAATCTCGATGGGTCGGTATTTGTGATAGAGCTTCTCTGTATCCGCCTTAAAGTTTGGTGGCAACGATTTGCATGCATTGAAGATGCCAAAGCTAGAGGGCACTGGAATGCCATCATCCGTACGCTGCTTGGTGATCGTATAGTCAAAGTCGGAAACAACTTGCATACGCTCCGGTCCACCTTGTATAAATTCGTTGATGATGCGCTCTACGCGCTCACGGTCGCGCATTTTGCAGTGGTTACCATTGAGCGATGGAATATCCTGCAGGCGCACATAGCCCACAGTGTCGTCCTTACGCTCGCTGTCCATTTGGATATCGTACTTTCCTTTCTGTTCCCTTAACCAGCAGCCACACAGACGGAGACTTTTGCGTATGCTCAGCGTGAGTTCCTAATAATGACTGAAAGTATATAGGAATAGTTTTTTTTCTTTCAGAACTTGCTGCGCTTTTATTTTATTTATTTTATGGTATGTATTAGTAAATTTTTCACACATCGCACACATGCATTTGGTTGAGCGATAGTGATGAGCGATATTGCTGTTACATATTGATCAGGTAAATGGAAACTGTGAACGTTATTTGTGCTGGTCAGGTAAATTTTTATAAGCCATAATATATGTATATCTATATATCTATCTGTGTCAGTGCATAGTAGTAGTGTTTTCCCCCGGTACATGAGTTCCAGGTTCGATTCCCAGTCAAGAGATAGTTTCCATCACAAATGCAAATCAACCTGTTCTAAGGCGATCACTTAAATATTATTTATGTACGTATCTCATTATCGATTTATTTGTTATTCATAAATTATATTCAACCGGTTTGATGTCATTCATTTGTATAAGATTCTTTAGGATTTGTAGGAAACTATTTCAATAAAATTCCAAGGAAACGGTATTTTAAAAATATACTCAGCTCTCCTTGTTTTCTCGTTCCAGCTGTTTCTATGAAACTACTTTCATTTCATCACTGACTAAAACTGAGCTTTTGTGTTGATCGTTGCTTTTCAATCACGAATATAATACACTATATATTCATTCCATACCTATACAATAAAAACTAGCTGATGAAACCCCTTCATCTAGGACTATCCACAAAAGCTCTGAAACCACGATATGTACATAAAATGTTCAAATACAACACTACATTATAAGTTAACTTTGAGTAATAGCAATATGTAAAAATTTAGTGTTAAGGGTTACTGAATTCTAAATTGTTAAATAAATATTGTATAAATCTAAAAATTAAAAAAAAAATCGTTCCTTTCACTTTCTATTGAGTACAGAGTATGGATGAATGTGACTTAGTTTTAGAGGCACATTTTAGACGAGCTGACGAGCCAAAAATTTTGTTAGATGCATAAATGATATCCTGGTTACAGGAGATACAAAATGTGTTTATAAAATTGATTGTATTATAGAAACCAATCATTATATGAGCCTAATGAACTTATACGAACCTCAAAAGCAGCTCAAATAATGGTTTTTATATATATTTAATTGAAATCGTCAACTCATATTGTTCACTCAAATTGGTGTTGTTCACAAGAAAACATGTAAGCAACATTAACCCAACACTGGAATGAATCACACACAGCTGTATGCATAATAGTATTCTGGTATTCTTATTGCTTGCAACTGTTGTTTTTCTTCTAAAGTAACTGCGCATATATCAGCTCACCTTTACACTCTGCCTTGTATAAATAGCAATTTTCTTTTTATTGATTTTAACACCAAACGGAATGTTAGTGTTTCTAGAACTTTGTCAGACTTTAGATATATAATTACCAAATATAGAAAGTCGGGTAAAAGTACAAACCAAGAAGCACCACGCACTTTCCAAAGTCCAAATTCACAAGCTAAAAGTTGCAATAACAAATCTTCGTGTAAATAAGGACTATACCATGAATTTACAGTAAAAACACAAAATGTATAAACTTATATCACAAATCACGGGTGTGCAAAGTGCTCATCACTAGCATAAATGTCTTTGTATATAGTATTTACTACACACCTACATATATACGTACATACATACATATATAGTTGTTGCGCTATTGCCGACTGACTTTGTATCGCTGTTGCCAATTTTTGAGTTCTTAAGACGCTTGCCTTCGTCGCCGTTTGTATGCTTTAACGTTCAGACAGCTTATCAGGCTCTTTATCGAAGCTTTTTCTGATTTATGCGATTATAATTATTAACAATACACGCCGCATTTGATTATTTACCTTTTGCTTTGCAGTTTTCTTTCTACCCCGAAATCACGCACCGACGCTATCAGACGCCGAAACACAATAATGCCTCAACAGCTGTGCAGCTGAGCAGGTACAATATGGAATTGGAACATTAGAGACGCTGTAGTGGAATTTGGGATTTTCTTGTTTTGTTTATTTTTGTGTGTTTGTGTGTTCTCCCCTCAACTCTTGTATTTACTGGGAGAACTAAAAAAAAATTAATACATTTCATAATTGAACAATCAAAATACTTCATAGAAATAGCTTAAATTAGCTTAAATCTCTACATATTAAATATGTATCTAAGTTATTATTATAATATATATGGTTGCGCGGGTATTTGACCTGGAAACTGAGTCTCCCTTAAATTTATCTAATCTTCGATTAAAATGGGCGTGGCAAGTGAATCCTTGGATTCCATTTTAGCCGTCTTTGTAGCTACTGACTGTTGTGTTGTTGTTTTTTGATTGGAATTATCCAAAGGCAAAAATTTCCAATCACCTGGCAAATGGGCCATCGAATCTCCATCCCGTGACAATAGACTGTAATAAAAAAAAGGATATTTGTTAGCTACAACGATAATATTGATAGTTCACTATCACTATAAGCTGACGGAACTATCGATATATTTGCTATGGGTGTATTTGATATAATAATTACCGATTTAGATAGGTGCTAGCGGCGTCAATGCTGGTAAACGAGAGTACACCCTCATTGGGCACGTTTACCATGAACTTTGAGTCCAACTGCTTGACCCTGAAACGCGGCAAATCCTTGGCCACTAGAAAGCCATATTTTTTTATGGGATTCCCCGTTTTTGGACCGGCAGACTGGTTGTCCTTCTGTGGCAACGGAACTGCCGCTTGCAGCTTTGCAGGCGGCGACTCTTTTGGCTCAGATAATCCGGACAGCTTCGCAGGCAACGAATTCCTTAGCTCAGTTGTTGCGGGCAGCAAGGATGTCGGCATGTCGGAGGCTGCTTCCTGTGGCAGCTTCGGCAGCAGCTTTCGCGGCGGCGGACGCACGTGGCGCAAACCTAAATTGCCAATGCGTATGGTGGTAGCCGTTTGCTTTAGAATTGTGGGTGTTCCCATAAAAGGTGGTTCTTCAACTGGCGACGCCGATTTGCGCTTCCTGCCAATTTTGATGGGCTTAACGGCGGCAACTGTTTGTGATGGCGAGTCCTTGGCCGTAAGCTTCGTTATGGTTACTCCACTGTTGGAGGTGCCTACTTTAATGTTGCCATTGCCGCCGCTCAGCAGCTGCTGCAGCGTTTGATTGATTTTGGGGGACGGTTCCTTGGTGGCGCCACTGGCTGCTGCCGCTGAAGTTGTTGCTGTCGCTGGTGCCGCATACCGCGGCACACATATGCGACTGATTTTGGCTGGCGGTGGTTGATCGTTCGTCTCACTGCTACTACTGCTGTTGCTGCTGCTGCTGCTTGCCACAACTGGTGCTGCTGCGGATTGTGTTAGCTGCACCTGCGGCGTTAGGAATTGTGTGGTTGGCGCTTTGCCTCCTGTAGCAGGCACATTCGCTATAAATGGCACAAAGCCGCCACGCAGCGGTTCCGCGGGTGCAGTCGCGGAATTTTGTGGTGTCTTTGTTATTTGCAGGCTTCCGCCATTGCTGGGCACCGTTTGAATGGTAAAGTTTATACGTTTTTCCTCCTTTTCTGACTGATCTTTGTTTTGTTTCTCCCCCGACTCATCATCATCAATAATCACGCAATCGTCATCCCCATCATCATCGTTCTTATCATCGGAAATCTCCTTCAATTGCAGCGGTTGTCGTGCGTTACGGGACTTCAACGGTGCTAACTCCTTGGACTTGTCCTGTGCTGCTGTCATATCAATCTTGAAGTGCACCTGATTGTTGATCTGGAACACCCAAAAGGCCATTGTGCGCTTATCGTTCTGCACTGGTATCTTATGCTCCCGCTGGTAGACTTCGCGCAACATCATTTTGCCATCCACACTTTGTAGCAGCACCAGCACCGGTGGCGGCATATCCAAACGCAGTGGTCCAAAGTAGATTTTACGCTTAGACGAGGGCGTCACAAAGGCATCGTATGGCGCATCCTGGAAGAACTGCAATTTGACAACCTTTTTGCTTTCGTGTGCAACACGCACCACATTGTGTATGCGATCCAATGAGATCATGTCCCGGAACGCAGGCACAAATATGTGCGAGAAATCATCATAAAGATTCAGCACCAGCCAGCGAAGATCATGATCGTGCAGCTCGGGTATTTGCAGCTCGCTAACATCCGTTTGAAACACCTTACGAAACTCAATGTTGCTGCGTATGTTAATCGCGTTACTCTTATGGGGTTGCATTGCGATAGGCGTTGAGCTTGAGGTGGTTGCGGTGGGCGAGGTGGTTGCCACGACTGTGCTGGAAGTCGTTGCAGAAGCTGCCGTAACTGTGCTCGGGGCTGGCAAGATAGCTGGAGCTTCAAATGCAGTTGGTGTAGTTTGTTGGGCTGCATCCACCACTGGAGGCGGCTGATCCCTGATGCGTTGCTTCACCATCAGCGTGCATAATACATTGATTTTCTTCGTCAATATGGGATGTGTTTGTGGCGTTGGCTTGGTACACGCATTGCCCTCCATGTAGCGCAAGAATCCCTTGACGAGCCAATACTGTGACCTGCCCTGCATGACCACCGCCAAGCGGTTGGTGTTTGTATTGCGTTTACCCTCGAGCAACATACGTGCCATCAGTGGCAAGCCGCTGGGATCGGGTGCAAAGCGTGTGTTCACCACCGCAATGGCACCACAAACCGCTGGCATCATGTTAGTTATGGTTGCCGCCAGGAAGCTGTAGCTCTTCATTTGCACATCCCAAATGAACACAAAGTCGGACTCAAAGGCAGCCAAAAAGTTTGTCCACTTGATGATGCACAGTATCTCATCATTGGGCGCTGGAATTATTTTACTTTCACGCTGCAGCGCCACATCGATGTCCTGCATTTTTTTGCTCACATGGGTGTTCATCTTTTGTATGACATCGTTGTACGAGGCACGAAACACACTTGTCTCATCATCATCAAGGCCGACAGCACTTACGCTGTTCCCACTAGTATCCATGGATATGGCGGAGGTGGGTGCGACAGCTACGGTGTCGCCGACGCCTGCAGTATTCAGCGAATAGCAAGCTGATATTTTTGGCACTTGTATTTCAAGTTGTGATGGCTTCACCACCGCCATTTGCTGTGGCTTTTGTTGCTGTGGCTGCGGTTGTGGCTGCGGCTGCGGCTTTGGCTGCTCCTCCTGCTCCTGCTTAGGCTGCTGCTTCGATTGCTGCTGTTGCTTCGGTTGCTGCTGCTGCTGCTGAGGCTGTTGGTTTGGTTTTTTAACTTTCAGTGCCGCTGCCAGCAGCTGCTTCTTGGTCTTTGGCTGCTCCACAGCATTTGGTACCTCCACAGCGGCTCGCTTGCGTGCCACGCCTGATACGCTTGCAACATTATCCAGCTTGCTTGCATCGGTTTCATCGGAATCATCGCGCACCACAATCACTGAAGGCTCTTTTTGCTGCTTGGCTGCCAGCTGTTTGGCCGCCAGCTGCTTGGCTGCCAGCTGCTGTTGCTCCAAGCGTCGCTGCTGATCCAATTCGTTGCGATAGTAGGTCACGGCGCTGGCAATATGCTTATCCAGCAGCTTCTGAGTTTCGCGCGTCTCCGTGCGTGCCACCTCCAAGCGTGTGCGGTCCACGCGGCGTCTGTTCAAGCGCAGGTAACATTTTCTGGGCACACTGACGACACGACGCGACTGCATGGGATTCGAGCGATAGTAGCTAAAGATGATATCCAGCTCAGCGGGACGTTGTGATGGCGTTACCACTGGCTGTACTGGTAGTCTTGGTTGTGTTGTTATTGGTGATTGGGGTTTCGGTGGGTCTGCTGCTGCTGCTGTTGCCAATGGAGTGATTGTGCGTGGTACAGGCAGAATCTTTTTTGGCTGCTGCTTGATTAAGCTCAAGTTTTTCTTTGGCTGCTGTTGGGGTTGTGACTGTGGCTTCTCCTTGCGATGCTTTTTCCCGTGCGATTGCGGCGTCTGCTGGTGTTGTGGCTCGTCCTGTGCACGCTCGAAACTGTAGTGAGCACGCGTCGCCAGCTCTGGCACATAGTGAGAAATAACAGCCTCGGATTGCTGCTTTTCAATGATTACCGGCTTGCCATCGGGCGCAAGGCCGCCGCAGAAGCATTTATACAGCTGATGGGTCATACAAAATGTGGCCAAATTGGCCACATCCGGCAGGCGGCGCAGCGACACCTGGCAATGTTTGAGCTGCTGGAAGTCAACGTCCTTGACACTATATGGCTCGCTGATAACTGAAACCGACGGAAAGTTAACGTTTTCAGCGCTGGCGCGTCCACGTTTTAGGCTGGTCTCGCGCTTGGTTACTTTGCTGGGCCGTGCCACTTCCTCATCATCCTCAATGGAATCGTCAAAGTCCTCGTAGCGTTTGGGCGCCTTGGTGCAGCGTCGCTTCTTGTCGCACTGCGTCTCGTTGATTAGCAGCGTCTCGTTGTCCGTCAGCACTAGCGTTGATGTGAAATCCTTTTCCATTTTGGCCAAACGCGCTGTTGCCTGGCGACGCAAATTAAACGCATCCTCGTTTGAGATGCCGCGTCCCTATTAGGATAAACATATGAATACAGAGCCTGGCTAAACAGTTAATCCTTGTACTCACGTCCGTTTCCACCCGCATGACGCGAGTCAGCTCTGCCCCAGTGCACCGGCACTCCAGCACGCAAGCGGCGCGTCCACAGTGCTCACGGGTGCGTCGCTGGCAAGTCAAGCTCTCGCAGACGCAGCCCAATTGACAGTAATCCTTGACGCAGTGTTTGTTGGCTGCAATCATAAGATTGCAATATAATTATAATCTCATATTAAAAAGATAAAGTTCATGTTAGTTGACAAAAAGTAGTTGGAATTCAATTGCATTTCTTCAAATCCTATTCTCAACAAAATGTTACAATTGTGTGCATTATACGGAAAGAAATACTCTTTTCAAGTATAATAAAGTAAATGCAAGAAACCTTGTTCGATATACAAATATTGAAAGTCTAATTGGTTTGGATATTCTACTTACAACTATTTTCGATGCTTCTAATAAGGATATTCAGATGTTTATATAAATAGATGTTTGGTATGAATGATACTGATACTATCGATAACATTCGTTGCATTCCAAACTTATATTGTTCTAATCTTTCTTCTTTAAAGTAATTATATGATTTATTTTACTTACCATCCTTGGTAAGAGGGGACGCATCGATGATGGTGGCATTGAGACGACGAAGTTCCTTGGCCAAACGCTGCTGTTTGTTGGGGCGACGCTGTGCTTGCTGTTGTTTATTGGGTGGCAACTTGCCGCAGGATTTATCAGACTTGCCAGCGGCTGTCTCCTCTTTGATGGAGCTAACGTCTAGACCGGCGACGCGCACAGCATCAGGATCCTCGGAAATGAACGAATTTTCGCTGCAACCGATGGCCACAGTGTTGATCATGTCATTTATCATGTTCGCACAGGCCAACTCAATGGGATCGGGCGTTTCAGGCAGCTGCTTGCGGAACTCGAACTCCTGCAGCTTCTCCGGTGGGTGGACAGGACTGAAACTCTCGTCCAGCTGCTCGGAGCGATCGACAACGCGTCGCACTAGAATATGATTGCGATCGTTGAGATAGGGAATCACAAAAGTATAGCTTGTCCGCCTACCGGCGGCTATTTGTGCAGCCTGTGCCTCCGCCTCCCGCATGCTATTGGGCGACTCCTGCAGCGTGGACACACTGAACTCGGCCCACTCGCGCGTTATATCATGATGCGGCAATATATGCTGCAAGTAGCGCTTGGCAATCTCATCTAACGGTCGGCCCACCTGCGGCTTCACATCTAGCTGCACGGTGGGCATGCTAACAACGGCCATGCTACCGCCGGCTAGCAACAACGCGGCCGTATCATCGTCCAGCGGCTTCTGATAGGGCTTCTGGGAGAGCGGACAGGGCCGAAATATGGCAGGCAGTGGATACTTATTGAGCTTCTGCAGTTTACTGATGTCTTTCAGCGAAGTTGTGGGTAGCACCTTCAAGTCCGTGCCCAGCGCCGCATCTCGGCAATGATTGCCACATTTGAGAGCAGCCAACTCCGCCGCTGTCAGCTCATTGCGATGCGGCTGCTTCTCGCGTTGCTCATTGTTGCCCTGGCTGCCAGGCAGACGCACCATCTGGCCATCAATGCGTATAACCTGTTAAAAAAAGATCGATTATTTGAAGAATAATACTACGATGAAATTACGTCAATAGATTTTTATAAGGTTGCTATGACTATTGAAGTTTTTCTCGAGACATGGAACTATTACCCGAACAATTAGATGGAACACAATAAACAAAATTGCTTCAAGGAACGTACATAACATATATACATATATCATAATAATAATACATATGATAATTTGAAAATCATTGAATATTTTAAGGTACAACTGAACATAAGTGAGGAACTGAGCTATAGTGAACTACTGACCAAAATGAACAACCGGATGAAACATGTTGACTTAGTTCAGTGAGCAACCCTTTGTTGTAATCCCTACCTGGTAATAATACTTTGCATGCTCTGTTGCCACATAGCTAGCGGCCTGCCAGCCCTGGCGTGTAAATGGCATTTGACTGTTGGCGGACTGCAGCTGCTGCATGGCAGCGATTTTGACCTTGCGCTGGCGCTGCTTGCGCTGCAACTCCCTATAGATGTTTGCCTCGTTGTTGATGATGGACATCTTTTGATTCTTGCAGCGTTGCAGGTACTGCCGCCGATCGGCCACGGTGCGCAGGCATTGCAGACTTTCGGGCACCGCCGGCATATCCATATGCGGCGGGACACTGTGCGTGGTGACGCGTCCATCCTCATACATGGGCTCGAGCAGCTGCGTATCACGCAGTTTATTCTTTTTCATATAGGCCTCCAGAGATTCACTGACAAAGGCCGAATTGCCGTCCACAGATTTGAAGTTCTGCGGCACCAGGGGCGTGAGTAGCATGCCCGGTTGATGTGCGCTCTCATCGAAACCAACAAAATCCTCGCTGGTGTCATCAATAAAGCTAAAGTCGCTGACTTCTTCGACTGTGGATTTGCCAGGGCTGCAATTTACTTCAGTTGTTTGCTGCGTTATGTTGGACTCTTTGGCAAAATTCTTTACACGCACTTTGTTCATAAGCATGTCCAAGAAATTGCTACCACCTGATTTTTCTGATGACTTCTCGGGTGATTTCTCACATGACTTTTCTGATGACTTCTCGGGTGATTTCTCACATGACTTTTCTGATGACTTTTCTGATGATTTCTCAGGTGATTTCTCTGGTGATTTCTCTGGTGATTTCTCAGGTGATTTCTCACATAATTTCTCAGGTGATTTCTCACGTGATTTCACAAGTAACTTTTCAAGTAAACTCTGAGCTGTGCTAGCTATGCGGCGTGGCTGGACAACAGCTGTGGTCAACGAGACCTTGCCTGTGGCCAGATCATCAACAGTTCCTGCAGCTGGTTCTTCTTTAGCTTTCTGTTCCTTCTTCTCTTCAAGTGTGACTGGTTCAGTTTTCTCATCATTTTCCTCCTCCTTTTCCTTCTCCTTCTCTGGTTGCTCTATTACGCTCTCCACTTTCTCAAGGCGCAGCTCCACATTTTTATTGGCATCCTCGATCAGGGACAGTCCGCGTTTGCTGCTCTTCAGCAGCTCCAGCTGCTGTTTCAACTGCTTGGACAGCTCTTCGCCGTACAGTTCTGTCTCCTCGTATTCGGTTATGTGACCCATCTTCTTATAGTATTGCACAATGCTTGACGACCATGCCTTGACGTTTGCCTTCCGTCGCTTGATCATGCGCTTCAGGCGCGGATCAAAGAGCAAAAGACGAGCACGGCGTAAAATCAGGATGCGATTATCGCGCTTACGCCAGGCATAGTTGCGCAGCACACAGCGGGGGTTTAGCGCATAGACGATAAAGCGCTTCGCATTTCCCCAGTTGCTGTGCAAAAACTCCCTTGAAACGGGGTATTTCTTTTTTATGTGATGATACTTTCTCAACTCTTTGCCTGTTAATATGATTGGTGGCAGTTCTAGTATCATTCTAAAAGAAATTAAAATAAATATATGGTTTAAAAATGGATAGAAATACGATAATAACATATATTGACAGAGGGTAAACAGGATGATGTTTCGTGTTATAAGTAGTTCGTGTTTTTTTTTGATTTGGGAAATTTAAACAATGATAAATTTTCTGCGTTGCGAATTTCACAACCCACACATACCCCATTTGAGACACCATTCATATAGCTCTTATAGTCTTCGGGATACGATTGAATTCCAGAGTACAGGGTATCTCCTAGCGCGCACTTTTTGATTATAATAATCTCAATTATTAATTTATTATTTGTTTGCTTTATTTTTCTTTTATTTTTTTTTTTAATTTTTTCTGTGAAAGCTAGGACAGTGTGAGAATTTTGTATCTACTCCAATTCTTGCATGCATTTATATACTATGTATGCCAAGGTCAATATATGGGCACACTGTTAAATGCAACTTTTAATCCTTTGTAGAAATGTGTACACACATAAAAACAGGTGTCACACGACATCAATTTATGTTTACACTGTTAGTGAAAGCTTTTCCCTTAATTAGTAAAAAAACCGTATATAGGTACATATGTACATAGGTATAACTTTTTACAATCTATTCGGCAAATTAGTTTACAGAAAATATTAAACGTCATCACTTCGTTAATCCCGTCAAGTCCAAAAAGAAAATTTTCGCGTGAAAAATTTTCCCCGTAGTGCCAGACAGCTCATAACCTCAAAATTTTACAACGAATGGGTAGCACTGGTGCGCAGTTATACCTACATACATATGTACATACATACATACATACACGACACGACGTTAACAACGAATGCACATCACGAATGAAAATATAACACCAAACATACATATATACATAATTAAATATTCACTATTAAAATAATAAATAAAAATGTTTGATTCATCAAGTGTTTTCTAAGGACCTGCACGTGTTATCGATAAGTTATCGAAAGCAACACGTAACGGAGTTGTTGACAGAGCCAATCTCACACAAAACCACACATTTATGAATTTAGGTGCGCATAAATACTCACATTTAAATTGTACAAACACGTTAAATGCAATGAAAACAAGCGTAGCAATATTTATGTTATTTAGGCGCCTTTGAATAGCCCACGCACAGGCACAAACACACACACACAAACACAACACACACAAACGGGCGCACTAACACACCACAGACTAGCAGCAGCAGAACTAAAACATTTTATACGCTGTGTTTATTTTCACTATGCATTAACTTCCTGTCGGATTTCAACTATTGCCAACATATAATAATTGTACCTTACATTGCGCAGGTGTGCATCTATGCTCATTGAAGGCACTTGCAGTTATTTAAACTTTGATTTTAATTAAAGAAGAACGCGTGCAAACATTTTGCGATCACAAACAGCTCTGTGCGGGCCCTGCGACGACTGGTTCTGTGCTTGTACTTGTGATTGTGATTGAATGTGTCTGTGTGAGCCCATTCTCAAGCGTTCCAACGAAATGCAATGGCAATGGAACAACAGTAGTTGCCACGCTTGTGTCATGTCTTTATGTATGTACAAATATTACTTATGCAATGCGTATGTATGTAAATTGTGTGCGTGCGCACGTGGGTACCACCGATAATTACCGATTCATTTTCACATATGATATGCAACTGAGCCGAAAGGAACTAGGAAATTTAAATATAACACAATTTTCATATACATAACATACTTTTCATACGTACAGCAATACTGCCGCTAGGATAACCTCAATTTCGAGCAAAAAGAAAACAACATGGTTGAGCTCCACATTGCGATCTCTACTTATATTTATGTACTTACATAATTTATAATTCCAATTTCTAAGAAAACACTAATTAGTGCTAATGCAATTTGCAGCTACCAAATACAGCTTATCTTCTTTAACTTTTTACTTTCCCTCTGCACTGCGTGCTCCGCAAACAAAAAACTTAATAGATTTCACAGGCCATCACACAAAATAAATCGATAACCTCAAAAGAAATCCAACATGGCGTCACTTCTACAGATACATACACACACTACCGCCGATCGCATGCGTCGAAATGTAAAGCACCGAGTTGCCTGCACCCCTCGTTCCCAATCACAACAAAAACACACACATGCAGATATTTTCAATTTACCAAAATGTCCTGCAAAGTAATATGTACACGTAAAAGATATTGGGACACTTACCTGCAAAAATAACTATGTTTACAAGGTGCACTGCCCTCAGTTATTTAAGCAAACTCAACAGATATTTCAATAAGTTCACTTTAATTTTGCCTAAACGCGCAATAACCTCCAACTCTCGTTGCTGACGTCGTAAAAGCGTAGAGCAAACGAACGAGTACACACACAAATTTGACACTCACGTATATCGGCGATTACTTGATGATTTCCAATATGGAGGCCGATAACCGCGCGCCAAGGCAGCCGCGTGGAATGGAACACAGAGTTGTAGTGTGTGAGAAAATTGTAGCCTAGTGATATTCGTAAACAAAAAAAGACCCGCGAAAAGCTTTTTGGAGCAAAAAAACTAACTAATATTCGTAAATACTTACAAAATAGTCTATTCATTCATTGAACAAGTAAATAAGAAGTTTATTTATGCATAGAAGCTTCCTGAGCTCTATAATACAGAGAAGCGGTCATGCACATTTAATTTTAGCGCCACGCTGCAAGTGTAGAGGAGTTGGGCGGGACACGTGCCTAGCATCAAGCTTCTAAAACATTAAAACTACAACATCCCAAAATAAAAGTAGCCTTGGCATTGTTGGTGTCGAGTAGTCACCATCGATATCGTCTAACAAAAACCTGCTGGCAACCCTGAGTTCACACCAAATCAAATTGTCAAATTGTAAAAGCAGAGCCCTACTTTTCTATTTGAGGTTATATGTTCTTATGTTCCCATTATATTGAAAACAACACATGTTCGTTTGTGATTTGGTTTATTTATTGCTTTTGTTTTTTGGACAGTATATATGTATAAAGAGTAGTGAACAATTTAATGGAATATGAGAATAGACGACACACTTCTATGGGGTATGTACTGTACCTGCAATTACGCAAAGAAACAAGAAAATTGGTTATGCTTTTATACAATTGTTTTGAGTTTAAATATATAGTACCCACCTTTTTCCTTATAGAAATAAAAATCTTGAACGGCACACCCTTGGAGGGAACTGCAAATAAATAAAATAATATAGTTAAGACCACCTTTAAAAACTAAACTATTATTTTTATAGATTTCAATTCAGTAGGACCTATTTTAGAGGATTGTGTTGTTGCGGTTAATGTGAATCATGCCACATAGTTCAGCTTTCCTTTCTCATCATTCGAACTTATTCAATACTTATAACAAATACTGGTAAAAGCCAACAGGATACGCACCTTTTTATGCACAGTTAAATCCATGTTTTGTACTAGACACTCGAGGAAAACTGCAAATAAAGAACACATTTTTATTAATTTAATGCCAGATCAAGAAATTAAACTAGTGTATTTTGATTGTTCATGTCAGTAGGACCTATTTTAGAGGATTGTGTTGTTGCGGTTAATGTGAATCATGCCACATAGTTCAGCTTTCCTTTCTCATCATTTGAACTGAATCAATTGTTTTTACATATAAACAAGTTTGCTTACCTTTTAAAAATCGTAACGTCCTCATTATTATGACTGTAAGATAAATAGAAAAACCAACTTTAGTTAAACAAATTAAAAATAAACACATATTTAGCGTTTATAAAAATAATTTCAGTAAGACCAATCTCGCATTCAACATGAGAAGTTTCACATTTGATTTCAGATAGGGGCGAAAGTTTAATGCTCATCATGTAGAATTTCAATAGATTTATTCAAACTATTAATAAATGCTCACCTTAAAACAAAGTCGACCAAAATAGGACGTCGTCACCAAAAGATAAATCCCATTAAAACTGAAAAGGAAATAAATTTGATGAGTAAAATGTAATGATGACTATTTTATATATTTTTTAAAAGTTTATATTTGTCAGTAAGACCAATCTCGCATTCAACATGAGAAGTTTCACTTAGTTTTCAGCTAGGGGCGAAAGTTTATTGCTCATCACGGAGTAGAGTTTCATAATGGTTAAAAAAAACAAGGATACTAACCATTTTTTTAGCGAAGAGGTTGACCAGCCTCATTATTGGTAAGGTACGCAATGATCAAAACTGTCAAAAGAGAAAAAAAATAATACAAATTAAAAATTACTCAAGCAAACATTTGGTATGGTTTTGAGAAGTTGTTATCAGTAAGACCAATCTCGCATTCAACATGAGAAGTTTCACTTAGTTTTCAGCTAGGGGCGAAAGTTTATTGCTCATCACGGAGTAGAGTTTCATAATGGTTTAAAAAACAAGGATACTAACCATTATTTTATCGGAGGTTGTCCATGCCCCATTTTTAGTTTGGTACGCACTGATCAAAACTGTCAAAAGAGAGAAAAATAATAACACAAATTAAAATTTACTCAAGCAAACATTTTGGTATTGTTTTGAGAATTGTAATTTCAGTAAGACCAATCTCGCATTCAACATGAGAAGTTTCACATTTGTTTTCAGATAGGGGCGAAAGTTTAATGCTCATCACAATGAAGAGTGTGAATTATATATATCTACGGATAAACTTACCTTATATATAGAAATTGCTTTCATAGTCTCGCCAGCAAACTGAAATGTACAAGAATTGCATTATTAATATGTTTAAACTTACTTCAAAATTTAGATTTATAATGAAAATTTTAAAATGTTTTTGCTGTCAATTCAGTAAGACCAATCTCGCATTCAACATGAGAAGTTTCACTTATTTTTTCAGATAGGGGCGAAAGTTAATGCTCATCAGAGAACAGCATAATATTTTAAAACTATTCGTTATAAATGATTTTCAATAGAGACTTACCTTAAAAAATGACGAGTGGAGTCCGTTGCTGTTTCAAAAAGAGCTAAGCTAAGCAAAAATATAAATATTAATTGAACAGAGAATATTTCACAATAAAAATATAAAATTTATTGCATTGCGAATGTCATATATAAATGCAATGAAAATTTGCATTTGTACAGCTCAATAAACACGTCGCCGTCTAAAATTTTAAACTTAACAACTAAGAAAATGCGCTCATCAAAATAGTGGAGGACATAAAACCTAATGTCTAATGTTACAGAAAATATTCTATTCCTGAGCCTCTTCTCTATCTCTATCTTTGTCCTTCTTCTTTTTCTTCTTCTTCTCCTTCTCTGCGGGCACCTCAGCTGCATCTTCAGTTGCTGCTTCCTCCGCTGGCGCCTCCTCATCGCCCTTATGCTTCTTCTTCTTCTTTTTCTTATCTGATTTGGCTGGCGTGGCATCAACTGGGGCTTCCTCTGTACTGGAGGTGCTCAGTTTGCGCTGCTCATAAAAATATTGGTTAATTTTTCGGTTTAATTTTAAATACATTTCCACATACCTTGCTGGGTTCATTCGATCCATTGGTGGGTGTGATTGGCGCCACAGCTGCCGCTGGCTTCTTGGCATTGTAGTCTACAAAGCCAGTAAGCCACTCCTTTGGCGTATTCTCATTGGGCCTGCCAAACTTATCCAGCTTGCCGGCAGCAATCAGCGCCTTCTTGGCCGAAGCCTTTGGGCCCAGCCCCCACTTGCGTGGATATGTGTCGCGCTCCATAATGACACGCTTAATCTTGGCAACAACGCCATGATCGCAAGAGGACATGGTTGCTGTTGTCATCATGGCAATAGCCAAGCAGATCGCCTCGCCCTTGGTTGTACATATAACAATCTCCTGTTCGATTTCAATGCCATCCTCATAGCGCAGCACACCGGGCAACATGATTTTGGCGCCATAACAAACCGCATTTACCTATTGAAAATATAACATATTCATTAAATTTTGAATCACATAATTATAGAAATAAAAATAGAAGTTAAGTAGTTGATTTGTGGTCTGATAAATACTTTGTCAGATACGCTAGTTAGGCGCAACTCCAACATACACACATCAGCGGCATTACTGTTCCCAGTCATAGTCACAGACGTTGCTGGTTAAATTACAATCGTCTGCCGGCTTAATATCATGGGGTAAAGGAGTTTGAACACTGGTTAGATTCCTTACCGAGCTGTCCTTCATAATGATGCGCTTGTGATTAATCAACAGACCCTCCAAGGGCTTGATGACGCGTCGCAGCATGGACTCGTCCTTGTGATTCTCATAAAGCCACATGGCATCGAGGACATCGTGCATGGTGACCATGCCATCGCGTTCCGACTGTATGCCGGAACGTACGCGACGCAGCTCCAACATTTGACCACCAACGCCCAGAACTAGGCCCAAATGGACGCACATGGTACGTATGTAGGAACCGGCCTCGCAGCTAACCCAAAAAACACCTAAGCACGTGAGTATCAAGAGACAAAAGCGAGAGAGTGTTACCAATAAAACTGTGCATTTGCCAGAGCAAATACTATAATTTTGCTGAATTTATTTGGAACTGGCGTCTCTGCCTTAAGCCGGGCAGCGACGCATTAGTTCCAGCTAGGAGAGTAATTAAATCTTTGAAACTTACCCATATTGCGCGACTCATCGTAGTCCAGCAGTTTGCTGTCGTAGACGGTACGCACACGTAGTTGACGTTTTACGGCCGAGATGAGTGGCGGACGCTGGAAGAGCGCACCTCGCAGTTTTTCCAAGCCTTGACGAACTTTAGCCACCGATTCGACGGGACCGTGCAGCTTAAAAATGGCCACATACTCCTTGCCTGCGCTTTGTTGTGACTTAACCAGACGAGTGGCGCGATCGATGCAGACAATCAAGCAGCCTGTATTGAAAAATATGCGTGAACATGTGCGTTAGTCAAAATTTGAGGTTAGGTCGAAAGCGCGCGCGTGCTGCGTTAGAGATGAACAAAATGGTTGTGTCTGTGAATGGCAAATACTGCACTGTGACTGGCATGGTTCAAAAATCGGTCACACTTGTCACTGTGACTACGAAAATCACAATATGGCTCATCTCTGTTACACACATACACGCACACAAATGAGAATTGAACACATGGTTATTAGCTTACCCGTAACCTTAGGATCCAACGTGCCGGAGTGACCGGTTTTTTCCACTTTCAATATTTTCTTAATCCAAGCGACAACCTCGTGAGAGCTGGGATTCGAGGGCTTATCGAGATTGATAAAACCAGTTTTCATGTACTCTTTGATATCGCGATTCAGCGGTGAGGAGCCATGCGCCAGCGGTGTGTAGTGATTGGAGCGAATGTTTAACTTATCAAAGTTCTTAAGGAGCAGTGGCCACTGCGATGTGTCCAGTTCGGCTATTTTCGAGGAGGGCTTAATTTGAAATTGATTCTCCTTTTGCAGTGTGCCAAGATCGTCGCCATCGACCGGCTCCTCCTTGATTTTCTTCTTTTTCTTGCGCGAATCTAGAATTAATGCTGCGTTGCGATTGGGGCACTTTGTTTATGTTATTAATATTGATGCTTACCAACATCAGCCATTTTAATCTACTTTATTTAACACACAAGGCACGCCGAAGCTAAAAGACGTTCGCACGCGGTGCCAGGTTAGGGAAAATGACCGAGAAACACACGTGTTGCAAGAGATGAATGGTTTAAATCGCAACTAGTTCCGATATGAATATAGAAAAATATCGATATTTCTGCTTGAGACAAGTATGCAGCTGTAAACTTGCATAAAAATCACGAACAAAATAATAATTATTGAGGGGGAAGCTATATTATTAATAATCAATTATTGATCCTATTTAAATCAATATTTGTTTGCATCCCAGAATTCTATAACATATTGAATAATTGAAATACATTAATACCGACGTGATCCAATGGAATACAATCAAACAAGTGTTCGTGCTCACGAATGTGGATATATTTTGCGAATAATCGTACATGACTAGCAGCATACTGGTTTTGACCCAATGAATTACAATATTATCGATATAATTGTTATATCGATAGAGCATTTCCAAATTATTATTTTGTTTTTCCTTTAAAGCTATTTATTTATTTATGTTAATTTTTTATTTCTTAACGCTGCAATGACGCCAGGCCTAGTCGAAGATACTCCTTAAATTTAGTTGACTGCATTTTTGGAATGCAGTGCTGCTGCTGATTTCCCGCCGATAAAAGTGACAATTAAAAACTAGTGTTGCAAAACGGCGTGTTCAAATTTTTGAAATTTAGTTTGAAAAGTGTGCTGCCAATAAAATTATTTAATATGAGCACTTGTTTAAACGTTTATTTATTGACATATGAAGTGCTTGTATCCATTAATTGTTTTATTTTCATATAATGACTTAAGCGCTCTAGCTAATGTATGTTTTCCTACAAATATTAAAGTGAAGCTTGTTTAATTAAATAATATGAGCTCTATATAATGCGCCATACTTTTTATACTTACAAGCAAACCGCATTAAAATACTCTTTTTGTTTTTGTTTTTTTGCTATAGTCATAGCTTATATTTAAATAAAATTTATTTGTACACATAATAGTTGTTTTTTTCAAACTTATGAGGTAAAAGTTTTGTGAAAAAACTCGATTTCTTCCTGAAAGATAAGTCTCTAAAACATATAAAATAAATTAATATATAATATTAATATTATATAATAATATATCACATGTATATACTTATACTTAATGCTAAAAGCGATACAAATATAAAAGTTCTCTCTATTTTTGTAAAATAATATTCAAACTTATACAAATTCCAATAAAAATTCTAGAATAATATTAAGCTTGTATAGAACTTTCACAACGTTTGACAAAAAAAGCTTTCGGGTTAGTTATCCTTGCTTATCCTTCAGTAATTGCGGTGTATTCAAAAAACTTTCAGGTTAGTTATCCTTGCTTATCCTTCAGTAATTGCGGTATAAATATCCACGATCCTAACCTCTGGCTGAAATGAAGCTAAGAAGAATATTATAACGGGAAATAAGTTATAATACTTGCAAATAAGCTTGAATATTGAGCTGAAAATCGAATGGTGGCAATCCAAGGATACTCCAAGCAAATTCAAATCGGTAAATAGCACTTTTATGAAACATTCTAAAATACTTATTGTTGACTGTTCCATTGACTAACTGACTAGATGCAGCATAGCGCTATAAAATGCGCTTTCAAACGTCAGCTATGCCGACATCTTGCCAATTCACCAACAGATTCGAACCGAAACGATATATTATAGTATATATAAAAATTACAAAATACACTAAAAAGTTCAACAAATTGGTTTTGTAATTTCGCATGAACAAAACTTATTTTTATCAATGAAATATGCTTGTTGTATTTTTTCTCTGCTCTTTTTTTTTTTTGATTTTTGTTGAGAAGCACTTAACAAGTTTTGAAGTTTTGTTGGGGCGAACAAGGCAATTGTAATCCGTCAACGATGAAGACTAATTGGCAACTGATTTTAAAGCCATGAGTCGAGCTTAGCACCACACCTCGGGCCCAGACTAAATGTGAGTAAATAGCGGCGACGGCGACGGCGACGGCCTTAGAGAAGCCCAAAAGCGACAATTGAAGAAGTTTCAATTTACGTGCGACCGCGTCTGTGTGAATGTGTGTGTGTGTGTGTGAGTGTGTGGTGAGTGTGTGTGCGATGTGCAGCTCTCACATTAAGTTAAACATTTCAAGAAAAGAAAAAAAAGTTAAGAAAAAAACAACAACAATAAAATGTTGTCTAAAACGGGGATTGATACCCGTTGCCAGCACACACATACACTCACACAACTACATACCTATGCAAAGTGGGGGTGCATGTGCGTGTGTCAGTGTCAGGTACACTATCATACAATTGGATGTACTAGAGATGAATGCGTGTTCATCTTTATTCATCACGAATTCACACTAAAAGCTAACCTCTTTTCATTTTAAACAAGTATTTTTCGTTTCTCAATCCTATTAAGATTTCACAAGTCTATGTATTATGCGAGTATCTATACTATAGATTCTATATAATGATTATACCTACAGTAAAATTACTCTAATACTAAAATATAATAGGTTCAACATGTTTACTATGATGAATTTCTCATTTTTCGCAATTTTTCAAATGATTTGATTTTGATTTTATAAAATGTAAACAGTTAAAGAAGAAAACAATATAAATTTATTAATAATATTATAATATTGGAGCAATCTCCAGTGAACACTCGGTTATATAGCGTGAATAGTTTAGGTTTACTCGTAGTGAACACCCCTGGTTCTAATAGTAATTAGGGCATACTCGACTAGAATATTCTCACTTGTTACTCCCTGTACCCATAAAATGGGTAAAAAGGGGTAAAAAGGGAGGTATTGGATTTGTGCAAGTGTCCGTCTGTCTGTCTGTATGTACGTCCGTCCCCCGCAATTCGATCAAAACGTTTTACAGCCACACTTTTAAAGATATATCTTTGGAATTTGGCATGTACGATACTTAAGTCACTCTTAATCTACTGTCCAAATTTCAAGTCGATCGGATAATAAACACGAAAGTTATTCAACAAACATGAATCAGTATTCCAGTGAGGGGGGAAGTAGTACAGCCACCACTTAAAATGCCTCGCATGCGCTGTCGCTTGTGTGATTGCGTCTTTGTGTACGTGTAAGTGTACGAAGATGCGATCGGTAATTTTCGACCTGGCTACAGGAAGTTTTGTAGTCGGATATACTCGACTATAGCATTCTTACTTGTTTTGGTAACGTGTTGTCACGCAGACGAGCACGCTTCGAGCCAGTTTACTTTGAACAGAGTCACGTCGTGCGTGTTCGTGTCACGAGTTGAAACACGACACGAGGCACGCGCTCAACTCTAGTACAGACTGCCCACTGGCAGGTAGCTGACGCTGACGCTGAGCGCTGAGCGTTTTTAGCGCAATGGCGCCTGATCGGCATATTAATGAACTCCCTTTTGAGAAAAGAAATATGAAATTAAATAAAATTTAGTTGCCAACAAAAGCCGTGTCCACGTTCACGTTCACGTCCGAGTCACACAGTCGCCGCCGTATTGGAATTTGTCGCCACAGAGGCCCAGAGTTAAAGCAGTGCATTTGGCAGCGTTTTCCAAACACGGTGTCTCAAGCCCCGCCATAGAGTTACTTCCGCTTTAGTAGGACTAAAAGCCAACTGCGATTGGAGGTTTTCAATAGAACTCACAAAGCAACAGGCAACCTGTAGCATATTGAAGACACAGTCTTCCACAGTCATTTCTTCTTGATCCAAGATGGAGCCCTCACAAACATTACATTACATATATGTATATGTATTTATGGCCAATTATACAAAACAGTCACGTGCCGAACTTCTTCTACATACTAAAGTACATATACATATATTTGATTCTCCACTTACACTTATATAGAACCAATCTTATGTGCGAGTATTCCTCGTCTGGCTTATATACATATGAATAAAATGATACCCACTGTGATCTGCGGCGGCAATTTGATGATTTGTCGGACCTAAGCCCCGGCGGATAACGAGTTCGTTTCATTTAATAAATGCAACAGTTGGGCTCTTCAGTATGAGTATGTGTAATAATTTGAATATTATTATTCATATACACACGTCGCACGTTTCATTCGCTATAAAGTCGGTAACTCACGCACGGATTTAGTGACCATATACCCAAAACAAAAAACAAGTAAGAATGCTATAGTCGAGTATACCCGACTACGAAACTCCCTGTACCCAGGTCTAAAACTTTCAATCAAATGTTCGTCCACTTACACATGCACGCACACATGCACAAAGCCGCACACACACAAGCAACAGCGCAAGCGAGGCATTTTAAGTCGGGGCTGCGCTGCTTCTTCCCTCCCTCGCTCCAGTACTGAATCTTGTTCGTTGAATAACTTCCGTGTTTATTATCCGATCCACTTGAAATTTGGATACATTTTTGCACATGCCAAATCCCAAAGCTATATCTTTAAATTGCGGTGGAACGGGGAGAGATATCTGAGATCAGAAACAAACTTGACCTGCTCCCGCTATACACGAACCTACATTCCAAATTTGGTGTCTCTAGCTCTTATAGTTGCTGAGATCCTTGCGTTCATACTTACGGACAGACAGACGGATATGCCAAATCGAAATCTCTTTTGATACTGATCAAGAATATATATACTTTATAAGGGTCGGAGATGTCTCCTTCTGCCTGTTACATACTTTTGCACAAATCCAATATCCCCTTTTTACCCATTTTATGGGTACAGGGAGTAAAAAAAAACAATTTGAATTCCAATGTTCAAGACATCATCATCGCATGATATAAAGAGAGCTTCAAGTAATTGTGAAGTTGGGTTTTGAATCAAACACTTTTCTCCAAATATATCAGGGCTTAGCCTTTCCAAAAATACTGTTAGTTTTTCCCCCCAATATTTTCTATTTCCGTTTCCGTGACTCAAAATGTGGCTTAATGTACAGATTAATATGCACAGTCCGAAACATCGATTTGGCCATAAATACTTTTACGTATGCCCAATCGTTTCATAATATCTCTTTCTAACTTGTTTATTATTATTATTTTTATTTTATTGTTACCTTATACGCACATACCGTTTTATTCAAGCCGACCGTACTGAACAAATCTATTTTAATTATCAATTTCATATTTTGAGCACATAATATTTGTTTAGAAATGATTTTTCTTTGTCGCCAGTAAAGAAATTATTTTTGATTGCTTTCGTGTGCAATCTATGACAAATACACTTTTCTTCAAAATTTAAGCGGAAATGTGGACATTTTTATGACATTTTTTAAATATAATATTTAAAAATATAAATACTTACATATTATCCGGAAAACATTGAATACTTTAAAAATCTTATAAGTTCTTCTTTTTTTAAAATAATTTGGAATGTATAAGGTATTCTGAAATGTACAAGTGTTAATTAAACTCATAAGATCTATATGTACATATGTCAAACTTAAATCAAAAAGTCTTTCACAAGGGCTTAGGAGTTGCAAAATCTAGGATGAACATTTTCTATGAAGTTTGGATTTGCAAGTCATTAGATCATGGAAATATAAATAACTGTTGCATTTAATACTATTTGTTTCACAGATGGTCTACAAATTCAACTAAGTTCTAGGAACAATAAAATTCAAATAATGTTTTCTTTCATTTTTTTCTTCAATTGTTTTTAAAATCTGGTAGTTATATCTTGTTTATTAAGTTTCAATGCATTAGTGTCACCTATAACTCGTTATATCGGTGATATATCCAATTGATTTAAATTTTTTAATAAATGATGCACAGAGAATCACTCAAATACATTAGGAATGGTACATAATTTAATAATACGGGTGCAATATGAATGGAATAAAAGGGACCATAAGATTCATGTTTGCCTATTAATATATAGATATAATATATAGATAAATAGATTTTAAATATCAAAACAATTTAGAGAACAAATAATGGCCAATAAGATATTCGCATTTAAATTGGTTTATATTTCACAATATTATGGGAATTGGAAATCTAAGATGAATTACTTACAAACAGAAATACTTTCAATGTGGCGGTTCATGTTTAGTGTTGGCAAACAATGTTTTATTCATCAAAGCTATTGATCGATTTATTTGGAGTCGATTAATAGATATTAGGCGCGATTCTGCTATCGATAAGAATAATTGGACCTTGACTGTTAAATTCAAAATAAAGCATTACAGTTCACCGTTTTTTCTCCAAACCAGCCCCAACAAGAACAACTGTTCAACAACTGTATTTAACTAAGCACAAATTATACTAAAATTGAGTACAATTGCTTCTCAGGAGTTCGCAAAATTAGAGTTGCACTTTCTAGTTAAATTCGCATGAATGACTCGAATGAACGATAAGATTTAGTTCATTCGTTCGCTATGCAGATTAGTTCATTCGAACTAAATCTGAACGATTCGGTGCAACTTTACTTGAAATAAAATAAACATAAATTAATTTAAGAAAGAAACGCAAGATGCGTCCCAATCTGAGCATAAGGGAGGAAGTGGAGCAGCTATTCGAGAAGAAGTTTCAATATCAAAAGCCAACGAACGGTGCTTGGCTGCTGCCGTTGGAACAGCCGCTGTTCAGCGAATTCTACCAGTTCGAGGCGCTACAGAATCTCAAGGAGCAGCTGAATGGAGTTAAGAGCAAGCTGAACAATTATGGTGTGCAGGAATGGAGTACACACACAAATCGCCGCGATCCGTCGGGCGAGATCTCCTGGCGTCTCAAGAACGAAACAAAGGCAGAGTTTGTTACCGTAAGTTATTTGGCCAAAGTAAAATGATATAAACATGACAACTATGCGAATGACTTGCAGGTAGCTTGGTGTAAGATCTTCGAGTGCCTGCATCGTTATCCACTGGTCACACAACCGGTTCTGAATAGTCTGCATCTATGCGAGGCACCAGGCGCCTTTATAGCTGCACTGAACCATTATATGCACTCGACTTATGACAAAAATGAGGTGAGTATTGGAGTTGTAGTTCCATTTCCAATACCAAAACCAACGTTAACTACATTTTAGATCAAGTGGCAGTGGCGTTCAACGACCTTAAATCCGTACTACGAGGGCAATGCACTCAACGAGATGATAATAGATGATCGTTTCATATTTCACACGCTCGACAATTGGCTCTTTCACAAGGACTTTACGGGCAATCTTCTCAACATGGCCAACATAGATCACATGACGCAACGTTGCGCTGAAGATTTCCCAAGCGGTGTGCAACTGATAACAGCCGATGGCTCAATTGATTGCTCCGCCCAGCCCGATTGCCAGGAGGAGATTGTGGCGCGTCTTCTATTTGCCGAAATCATCAGCGCACTCAACATACTCAGTGCAGGCGGCAATTTTGTTATTAAAATGTTCACCCTGTTTGAGGCATGCAGCGTTTCGGTTATGTATATGCTCAACTGCGTCTTTCAGCGTGTGCACATCTACAAGCCGGCCACATCTAAACGTGGCAATTCCGAAGTCTATGTGATTTGTATGAACTACCAAAAGGACACACCTGGCCTGCCGGCTCTATTGGATGCCATGCGAGCAAAGCTCGACCAGCCAAATGATGCCATGGTCATGCCGCTGTTTAGCAAAGCCCAAATACCCAACGATTTTTTGCTGCAGCATGAAATTGGCTGCAGACTCTATCTGAAGCTGCAGGTGAACGCAATCGAGGGCAGCATTTATGCGTACAAGTCGAAGGATCGCTATTATCTGCGTCATCTGCACGAGCTGCGCAGCGTTGTCTCGGCCATGTACTATAATCGTTACAAGGTGCGTCCTCTAGCCGACGAGCTGTGCATTGTTAAGCAACAGGATATCAAGAAGGCGTTGGGCTTCTCAGTACCCGTCTATGGTGGTTCCTATACGGAGCGTGAGAATCTCAGACAAGGCGATCTCCTCAAGCAAATCTACTGCCTGCGACGCGAGTTAAATCAATTAGAGAAGTGTCCAACTGCCACAAATAGTTACACGCATGTTCGCAGCCCCGGATCGCCCTTAAAACTGAAGTTATCCAAAGGAGCGCCAGTCAAAACACTGCAGAGCAGTCTTTTTGCATCGGAGCCAATGCTGCTGTTACGTCTGCGTATTCTGGACACCTTCGAAATGGATCCGCTCTGGCAAACAGCGCCGAAATGCTTACTTCATGATAGCAAGAACAGCAAAACGATAACGCTCGATTACACACCGTCCATTGAGGATGAGTCAACCTTTTATAAAGTTCAGCGGCGTTTCTTTGTCACGCTGGTTGAGTCACTGCTGGAATTGCGGCCAACAAAAATAGTCTTTCACAAATTTCTTTTCCTGACACATTATGCTGCCTCTGTGCTCCTGTTTCTGACAGAGTTATCCTATCAGCACACTGAATTTGATAACAGCGCCGCACTCCAGACCATAACCCTGAGCGGCCTGCAGGATACGAAAGAGAGCATTGAGCAGCTGCATCAGCTACATCAATTGCTGCACAGCGATCTCAGCGATGAAGTGGAAGCCTTGCATAGCGTGTTGAACCTGAAGGATATGCAGAAGAATCCGTTCAGCAATGCGCTTATCCTGTACAACAACAGCGTGCTGGTCGCCTGCTATCGCCGCATGCTCGGCGAGGATTCGTTTCCCATGCGAATGAGTGCTGATCCACCACAGACATTGCAGGATATCAAAGAGACTGAAACGATCGATGGCATTGTATGTTAGTTATGTATTATCTCTACCCTGTACTCATTAAAATTGGGGTAAACTGTTGAATAAACTTGTGCCATTGCATTTACTATTAGGGTTTATAAAGCATATACGAGCATATTCTTGATTCGCAACAATAAACTTTTGTCTCGTCGATCTCTGAGAACAGCTGGATATATAACATATATTATATATTAAGTTAATTATTGGTTAATAATAATATAACCTAATTTCCATTGTTATGTAATGACCAAATTTTGAAAACGCGCTTTAGCTTCCTTGCAAATGTGTCTATCGATAGCTGAAAATATCGCTATCGAAAATATCGATTACAGGCACTATTAATCAATTTTAAGCTCTATTACTGGTAACTGGTAGAATACTTTAGAGCTGCATACAGGGTATCTCTCAGTTGAGCATTCTATATTCCTTTGTTGAAATGATTGTGCAAAATTATTTGTTTATATATGTATTTTCGTATTTAAAAACAATTAATGCAAATTAATTTCTACTACAAATATTAATCAAGTTTATACAAATTTGACAAGACTTGTATAAGCTGGATATTACATCGTCTCGTTGGAGCTGTTTACACATATTTATTTTTCATTCTTTTCTAAGCAAATTGCATGTTGATTTCGCGTGTTTGTGTGTGTGGGGATTTTGCAATTTAGGTTTCAGTTTGGTTTATTGTTAACCGGCTTGGCGCCGGCGCCTCGCCCCGCAATTGTTGGACTAATCGGCAGGACGCTTCTCGCTGTGTTTCCTGGTATAATCCTCAGCGTTCTTCACAAACTTCTTTCTGTCCTTGAGGAACTCCTCGGCCAGTTCGGCGCGCAGTGGATGCTCGGGTTCGGGTTCGTTAATAAGTGCTATCAGCGCCTGTACCACTTGGTCGGTGCGCGTAGCTGGCTTCCAGTTCTCGGTGCTGATGATGGGCAAGCAGACCTGACCTTTTTCATCAATATTGGGATGATAGATTTTTGTTTTGAAACTAATCTTTGGTGGCTTGAAGGGATACTCGGCTGGGAAATTGATTTCGATGCGAAATGCGCCCTTGTTGTACGGTGGATTGTCGGGCACAATCAATCCTGTCCATCGCAGCAGATTATCATCGTCGGCCTTGATGTCACGAAATGATTTTAAGCTACTTTCTTGCAAATCCACGAGCTCCTTGCGCAGACGTCGCGGGGCAGTCATTTTTTAATATGTGTATAATTGCAGCAAATCGATGGAATTGGCAGCTGTTTGTTTTGTTTTCGGATGATGCAATATGTTGTCTTCTAAAAGCCTTTGTGTAATTAAGTGTTGTGCTAGTTAAGCACTCTTTTCACATCTTTTTGTGGCAAGCTCCTATACAATTTTCATACTCATTAGAGTTGTGCAGTACTTGTATGTTTTTGTCTTTTTTTAGGTGATTATCTAATATTTGTATGGAAGACGCGTTTTCTATCAGGTGGCAGCGCCACAACAGATGATTATGTCGCTGGCTCGTTTTAACACATAACATTTCCCATACAACCACAATATCATCGTTTTTACGATTTAGCTTTATATGAGGCTGTTATTAATTGTATATATTACAAACTGACAAGATTATATTCTTTCGCGTTTTATTTGCGCCCTTGTTTGTGCTTAGCTCTATTTCTTCGTTAATTTTCAAATATTATATTTGAGCGCAAAACTGCGCACTCAACGCAGTAAAGAGCAACATTTGCCACTCAAACAAAATATAAACAAAGATAGTTATCGATTTATTGGTCGCAATCGAAATTGGTGCCGCAACACGTGCGCCGCGCTCATTCGTTTTGTTTTATTATAAAAAATGACTAAAAAACAGGCAATTAAGCGTAAAGTTAAGGCAGCTGAGCCCACAAATGAGCAGGCTAACGTTTCCGAACCATCAGACAATGAGGAGGATGAGGTAAGTACTTGATAATTACATCAATAACTTGACTCTAATTTGTGTATGTTTGAAAGGACTTGCTGCAAGCCATTAAAGATCCTGGTGAGGATTCAACTGACGATGAGGGCATAGATCAGGAATACCAGTCGGACAGCAGCGAAGATCTTGAGTTTGAGAGCGACGAAGAAGGCAACTATTTGGGCAGAAAAGAGAAAGAGGCAAGTTCAGCAGAAGATGATGATGATGACGATGATGATGATGAAGAAAATGATGCTGAAGAGGATTCTGGAAGCAGCGATGATTCTGATGCGGCAGCGGCAACAAAGTCTAACGATGAGAAGCCCAGCAGCAGTAAAGCAACGACAGCTACCAAGAAAGTGGAGCCCACAATTCAGATAATACCGCGTGATCCATCAAAGGTGGAGTATGAGGATTCGGACACTTCCGATGAGGAGGATATCCGGAATACGGTTGGCAACATACCCATGCATTGGTATGATGAGTACAAGCACATTGGCTATGACTGGGATGCCAAGAAGATTATAAAGCCGGCAAAGGGCGATCAAATCGATGACTTTTTGCGCAAGATTGAGGATCCCAACTTCTGGCGCACTGTTAAGGATCCGCAAACCGGACAGGAGGTTCTACTTACTGATGAGGACATTGCGCTGATTAAGCGTGTCAATTCGTCACGCATACCCAATCCCGAGCACAACGAGTATGAGCCCTGGGTTGAGTGGTTCACCTCGGAGGTCGAGAAAATGCCTATCAAGAATGTGCCCGATCATAAGCGTTCGTTCCTGCCATCCGTTTCAGAAAAGAAAAAGGTTTCTCGCATGGTGCATGCACTCAAAATGGGCTGGATGAAGACCACCGAGGAAGTGGAGCGCGAAAAGCAACAAAAACGTGGACCCAAATTCTATATGCTCTGGGAAACGGACACAAGTCGCGAGCAGGTTCGTCGCATACACGATCCCGTGTCCGCGCCCAAGCGTGATTTACCAGGCCATGCGGAGTCCTATAATCCACCGCCCGAGTATCTGTTTGACGAGAAGGAAGCCAAGGAGTGGCATAAACTCAAGGATGAGCCACACAAGCGCAAGCTGCACTTTATGCCACAGAAATACAAATCGTTGCGTCAGGTGCCCGCCTACTCCCGCTTTCTGCGTGAGCGTTTCCTGCGCTGTCTGGATCTATACTTGTGCCCGCGTGCCAGACGCGTCAAGTTGAACATCGATGCGGAGTATCTTATACCCAAACTGCCCTCACCGCGGGATCTGCAGCCATTCCCAACTGTCGAAAGTCTCGTCTATCGCGGCCACACGGATCTGGTGCGCTCTGTTAGCGTGGAGCCAAAGGGCGAGTACATGGCTTCCGGTTCGGACGACAAGACAGTAAAGAGTAAGTTCTTAAAGAAGTAGAATGGAACTCAATTCATTTGATTGAACTTATTCTGCACAATTCCATACATCTTTGGTGTCTAGTTTTTATATTCTCTGTACTTAACTTTTCTTGCAGTTTGGGAAATAGCCACTGGACGTTGCATACGCACCATTCCAACGGATGATGTGGTTCGCTGCGTTGCCTGGTGCCCCAATGCCAAGTTGTCCATCATTGCGGTTGCCACCGGCAATCGCTTGCTGTTGATCAATCCGAAGGTGGGCGACAAGCTGCTCGTGAAGAAAACCGATGATTTGCTTGCCGAATCACCCAGTCTGGATGTCATTGATAATGAGCGCATCCAGACGGCTGTGCAATGGTCCAATGCAGCGGCTGAGGAACAGGAGAAGGGCGTGCGTGTGATCATAACGCACTTTAAGCCCATACGTCAGGTTACCTGGCATGGTCGCGGTGATTATTTGGCCACCGTCATGCCCGAGGGCGCCAATCGATCGGCGCTGATACACCAGCTCTCCAAGCGACGCTCACAGATACCCTTCTCGAAGAGCAAAGGCCTTGTACAATGTGTGCTCTTCCATCCAGTCAAACCATGCTTCTTCGTTGCGGTGCGTTAAAGAAATCCAGCTGAGATCCAGCCTATTTTAGATTCTCAACTTGCGCTTCTTTTAATTACAGACACAGCACAACATTCGCATCTATGATCTGGTCAAACAGGAGCTTATTAAGAAGCTATTGACAAACTCCAAGTGGATATCGGGCATGTCCATACATCCCAAGGGCGACAATCTGCTGGTATCCACCTATGACAAGAAGATGCTCTGGTTTGATCTGGATCTGTCCACCAAGCCGTATCAGACAATGCGACTGCATCGCAATGCCGTGCGCAGCGTGGCCTTCCATTTGCGTTATCCACTCTTTGCCTCCGGCAGCGATGACCAGGCGGTTATTGTGTCCCATGGCATGGTCTACAAGTGAGTATTGAGCTTAGAGATTCCTTGATATTCGATGCTAATAAGTTCTGTTTGTGTTTTTAGTGATTTGCTGCAAAATCCTTTGATTGTGCCGCTGAAAAAGCTGCAGACGCACGAGAAACGGGATGACTTTGGTGTCCTGGATGTTGACTGGCATCCGGTGCAACCTTGGGTGTTCTCAACAGGTGCTGACTCTACCATCAGACTGTACACGTAAACCGTACAGCAAATTGCAAATATATATATAGTTTTAGGCGCTCATTTGTACGAAAAATTGCGATAGTAAACAAATGTATCTTATGAAATGACAATTGCATTTTCAAGTTCTGCGTAAGTTTCAATTGTAAAAGCTTAAATACAACCCTGTCAGTTTCATTAGACCGTTAGTCTGTGCTATCGATGCTATCGATAAAATTAAATTTCAATTGAATCTTATATTCCAAGTTTGAAAATATAAAAACAGAGCAGTTATCGATTGAATTAGATATTATTTGAATTATTTAGTTAAAAGGATAATGTTAGTTATTTTAGATACTTATGTTTATTCAAAAATTAGTACGTTTAAAAACAATCGATATTGGCAAAGGATAACCAAGCGCGCAACGATAAAATTATCGATTGTGTTGTCGATAGATTTGCAGCCCTAACTGCCAGGATTGCCGCACTCAAAGCGATTCTGCTCAGCGCCTGTTCCCCGGGGGTCGAACTACCGCGAGGACCTGCCTGTGAGGGAGGGCGTAAAAGGGAGAGTAAAATTGCATTAAAAATCAAAGCAACAACAAAGCTTTTTGCTCTCTGATAACCCACAAAAGCCCCAAATGCTAACGGAATTCCAGTCAGTTGTAATTGAAGCGAGGGAGCGAGCTTTTTTTCTCTTTGAAAAGCTCGCGCGCGCACATGTCGCGTTGTGTACCAGGAATCTAATCAGCTCGCCTCAGGTCCGCAACTATATAGCTATTTCGGAGCTTTGCCTTCAATCAGCAGTCAGTCGCCAGCCTTTGCCCATGCGAAGAGAAACGTTTGCACTTGTGCTCGTGCCGTTGTCGTCGGTTGTTGTCGTTGTCGTCGAGGATTTGGGTTTTGGCTATCAGAGCGCGCACACACACACACATCTACCAAAAAAAAAAAAAAATGAAAGAATGAAGAAAAAAATATATAGCAAAGAAGAAAATCACACACACGTATAGAAAAAAGCGCAGCAGTGAAAATGAAATGGCTATAATGTGGTAAAGGCAAAGCCCAAAAAAAAAAAAAAAAAAAAAATATGGCAAGTGTTTTCTCGGGCTACCGAAAAATACCAAAAATGTGAATATTGGATAAACGAAAATCCAAAAAAGAAAAAAGCAAAGAAAATTCAACGAATGTAATCATCAAAAATATAACCAGTGTCTAGCTAAATTGCACTACTCTACCTCTCTCTCTCTCGCTCACACCCACTCGCTCTCTACCTAACCCCCCAAAACGTCCCCCCCACCACCACCACCACCACCCCTGTATGTCGCTCTCTTACACTGTGTAGAAATTGAATCAAAGCAAAATCATTTAGAGCAAAAAGAAAAAAATACCTACACATATTTTTAGTGTGGCAGTGTGGCAGGCAAAAAAAAAATATAAAAATTTGTATATATTCGTTGAACTAAAACCAAAATCAAATCAAAGCACAGTGCTTGTGCGTGTGTGCGTGTGTGTACGTGTGTGTGTGTGTGTGTGTAAGTGTATTTGTCGAAATATGCGCGAAAGAAAGCCTAAACGTTAGGAAAATGTTTGATATTTTAGCTGCAACGTGATAAATGCCAACAGAGATTCAATACAGCAGCAAGTGCAGCTGCCACAACACAAACAACAACAATAACAAGCATCCCCAACAGCAGCAGCAGCAAGGCAAGCAAATCACGCATACGCCCCATCAGCCGCAGCCAAACGCACCAATAAACCAAGCAAAAAGCAAACGAAACAAAAAAAATATAAAGAAAGAGGAGCAGCAGCAAATAACGGTCGGCCGACCTCGTCGCCGCGCCAATGTGTGTGTGCGTGTGTGCGTGTGTGTAACGACTAGCACAAGAAATAAATAAAAAATTTCAAGCAACAACAACACAACGGGCAGCTCCAGCTGCTCACACAAAAACAACAACAGCAACAAAAACAAAAAGTAAATAAATAAAATTGAAAAAGAATTATTCTCAAATTGTGCGCACAGTTTGAAGAAATTCTTGTATCAATTGCTTTGCATTACAAACAAATTTCGCTGTAAATACGAACAACAACAAGAACAAGAACAACAAGAATAACAGCAAACATCATCAGATCACCCCTCCCCCCCGCTCATCTGTACCACCTGCCCACGCAACGCGGCTGAAAGTGAGAGCGCGCCTGTCTAGGCAGCAGGAGCAACAGCCAACAACAAAATCATAATAATACTAAAAATACTAGAAAACTAAATACTTAATAAAAAAACAAAAACAAAGTTCAATAACTATTGCCTGTTTTTGCTCTGCTTCTTCTCTTCCCGTGGCCAGATAAAGAAATCAAAGTTTTGCGCAAAGGAACAGAAAAGCAAAGCCAACAAAATATTCTCTGCACATGCATGTAAAAAAAAACAACAAAAACGAAATTTATACGAAGCACAACAAGAAAGTCGAAAAGAGTGCGTGTGTGTGTGTGTGTGAGTAAGGTGCGAGAGCAAACGCAAAAGGCAAAAGCACTCGATAAAAAGTTATTAGCAAAAACATAAATACGTAACTTGCGCTCACTCTCACTCCCATTATTGCTCTCTCTCGCACTCTCTCTCGGGAGCTGACAAGGGCTGCCCAACGCCAACGCGCCTACCCTGTGTGTGTGTGTGTGTGTGGGAGTGTGGGAGTGTGAGCCGCGAGAGTGGAAGCGACAGAACGAGACGGACGGACGGTAGGTAGGTCAGTGGCAGTGGGCGGCCTGGCAGCAGCAGCAGCAGCATCCGCAGCTGTGGCAGCAACGCCAACGCCAACATCAACTTCAACTTGAAAAGGGCAGGTAAGTGGCTAATTGCCACATTTGATTGAATTGCCTGCGCTCAACTTGGCTTCTCTTGCTTGCAGCATGTCCTGCACCGTCTCGGAGCTGCCCAGCGGCTGTCGTCTGCGCGGCATGACTGCCAACTCACAGAATGCTGCGGCGAATAACGGTAATGGTAACGGTGATAGTGTTGGCGCTGGCAGTGCTTTGAGCTCGTCAGCGGGGGGTGGTAGCGGTATGGCTGCCACTGGCATCAACTCAACGCTGCCGGGCAGCGGCAGTGCCACATCGAATGTGCTGCAGGAATCAAATGCGCCGCTGCAGCGGCCGCAGAAGCCATGCTGCTTTTGTTGGTGCTGTTGTTGTTCCTGCTCCTGGTGAGTATTACAGCTTACACACACATACACTCACACACACACACACATACACATACACAGGTTGCAATAATTCCCTTACATTTCTTTTTCAACTAAATCTATTCCATTGCCGCCTGCGCCACGGGTCGTCCAACCACAACAACAGGGCTAAGTGGTAAGTTCCTAGGCACACACACACACTCACACACACACACTCTCACCCACGCAGTCAGGGGCATTGCCTGATTTCAATTCGTTTACAGCTGGCAACGTCTTGCTAGGCGCATAGTAAAAGCTCTCTCTCTCTCTCGCTCTCTCTCTCGCTATTTCCAACATATTTTTCATTCACAATTTCGGCAGCGCCAAATTGTACAGCAAAAAGCTCACTGTAGGGCACTTTTCAAATCACATCAAATAATATCATGCTGCTGCTGCTTTGAAAATATTGCAAGTTTTCGTGAATGAAAATGAAAGCTGTCTTCGGGTTGGGGTGGTGGGCCATACACCCGCGTCTTGCCCTTGTTCTTGCTGTTCATCTATACACATTTAATCATACAAGTACTTGTGATTCACACACATACATACATATGCAAAAACACACGCATGTTATTGGCAAGCTGTCCAAGCGAGTAAACAGATAACGAACTTTGATGAGTTCCACGTAGCTAGCATGTAAAGCTTACCTGATACTATTCGCAGATAACGTATGTCCAGTTTAGTGTGCACCAGAGTGACAGTAGCTGATAACCACAAAAGCAAGAAAAGCACTTTACAACGTGCAGGTAGCCAGCTGATCGCAAAGCTTTTTCTAAAGTTTAAGTTGACGACGCAGATCCCTCAGCTTATTTGAAAGCAACCAAACCGTTAATCCATAAACTTTACTATGTAACAGCTTTTACAGCTTAACATTCAGTTCGTAAAGCTTTTTCTATAGCATTTAAGCTTTAAGTGAAGTTAGAAACTTTCATTTAATCCTTAACCAGTCGATTACAGAGCACCCAAAGGTTTTACAAAAGAAGCTTTCCTAAACAACTTGATTTTTCTTTTCCAATAACAATAATACTACACAACAAGAAAGAAGGCTATTTTCGGTGTGCCGAAGCTATATACCCTAGCAGGAATTCATTATATACAAAACTTAATTTTGTACAAAATTATAGGAAACTAGTTGAAGTATAATAAAACTCTCACTTAGTTTGAATGAAATATTTGCATAAACAAAAAGATTGAAATAGTTATATAGTGGTCCGATTTGGTCAGATTGTAGAAACTCTCTAAAGACTCTGTTTGGGAAAGTTTGGTGAGGATACAAAAAACAAAAAAGTTTTTTATACAAAACAGTTGTCGACGGAACATTCCTATGGCAGCTATATGTTATAGTGGTCCGATCAGGCCGGTTCCGACATATGTACTGCCTGCAGCAAGAAGAAAGGTCTGTGCCAAGTTTTATTACGATAGCTTTAAAACTGAGAGACTAGTTTTCATAGAAACAGACGGACGGACGGACATCGCTATATCGACTCGGCTATTCATGCTGATTCAGAATATATATACTTTGTTAGATCGGAAACGTCTCCTTCAGTCCATTACACAGTTCGAGACGAAATTATAATATCCTCTGCTAGAGTATAAAAACGATCACTTAATGTACACATATGTGGTTTTTAACATATTTACATTATACTACACCTAAAGGATCACTTAATGTATCTGGTTTTAATAATTTTTCCCATTTCCTTCAACTTTACAGTCTTGCCATCAAGAACGCCGATGAAAACGCGCCCACCAAACGTGATCTCGTTAACGCCGAATTCCTAGATGGCGATCAGTAAGTTCTTAAGCTTTGAAGTAAAAATATAATATATATAGATAATTGATTTATTTTTTCCACTTCTGCAGACCTACATTAGAAGAAATACGTAGTTGGGGTAAAAGCTTTGACAAACTAATGAAAAATTCGAGTAAGTTTTAAAATTAATCATTAATTATTAATTATGAATATTATTAAAGTAATTACGATACTTTTTCAGCTGGTCGTAAAGTATTTCGCGACTTTCTGCGCAGCGAATTTAGCGAGGAGAATATATTATTTTGGCTAGCCTGCGAGGATCTTAAAAAGGAGAACAGCGCCGAGGTGGTCGAGGAGAAGGCGCGCCTGATATACGAGGATTATATATCGATACTGTCGCCGCGCGAAGTATCGCTGGACTCCAGAGTGCGCGAGATTGTTAATCGCAATATGATCGAGCCGACAACCCACACCTTCGACGAAGCTCAAATCCAAATCTACACACTGATGCACAGAGATTCATATCCCAGGTGAGTCCTAACACCTTAACAATATATAAAGGGATAAATATATTTTGATTGTTATCAACAGATTCCTAAACTCGCAAAAGTTCAAGACACTCGCTCAAATGCAAGACAATTCGAATGCCGGCTCTAATGCGGATAGTCCCACTTAGATGTTATGTTATGTAATGTGCTGTGTTGAAATTTTATTGTTGTTTTCTCGTTTAACTTTAGTATTCTTTGGTTATCCTTAAAGGATGCGCCCCGCTGTTAGCCGCTGCCAACGGCCCCTGCTGCAGTTAACAAAGCAATATGTCATACAAAACTAAATAGATCTATTCCATTTTGCGTGTGCAGTACCAAAGAGAATTACAAGAAACAGCAGAGGCACGGTGGCAGCAGCACCAGCAGCAAAGGATCCGCTCAAGGATCCCCAACTTAGATGATATGATGCATTATGTGAAACCGATTCCTTCTTTACAATGTTCTAGTCGTTAACAAACCAAACACAAAACTAGGCAATTTATAAAATTAGTTGTTAAACAAAAAAACCAAAAAAAAACCAAAAAAAAAATCGAAAGAATGAAAAACTTAAGCGCAATGTGCTGTTCAGAATTGGGATAGATGATAACACAGAAACAGTAACAGAAACAAGAGGCATTTCTAGGGAGTTAACCACTGAAACTTGAAGCACTAAAGTTTATATATATTATATACAATCTATAAGTGCAGGAGAAGTGCTGTCTGGCCCCATAAATGGTGCGAGAGCGAAACAATTAGCATACATTGTAATAATTGTTATACTAAGACGTATTAATCAAATTGAGAAAGAATACAACTTTAACGCAAATACTTTTTCCAAAAACAAAACTAAAAAAAACCAAAAAAAAAGCAACATTTTTAAACGTATTACTTACATTTATACTTGTATGTAACTTAATTAGTTTTGAAAACGTTTTAGATCATATATATATAATATAATACATACATAACATACATACATACATATATATGGATAGCGACATCGAAGCATTCTGTAAATACAAATACAAATACAACAAGTATAATACAAAAGAGAACAAATAAATAAATCAATAAATAATTATATAATTATATAATTCTAGCAATTTTAGATACGAGTGCGATATGACATGACATTGAAGTTCGTTAGATTTGCAACAAAAATTACGAACTCAAGAATTATAAACTAAAGTAAAGTATATACTTACATATATATAACATATTTATATATTTTTATTTCAATGTCAAAACAAAAGTTCTTGCAATCGATCTTAACGGGAATAATAACTACGTATAAATTACTAAAATATGTGGATTATTTCGATAATGCATTGATTTCAAATCGGAAACAAAACAAAAATCAATATATATATATTATAAAAACCAAAAGAAAAGAAAAGAAAAATAATATAAAAGTTTCGCAATATCACTGCCAACTCCGCAAGAGATATATCATATATGTATATATATTACCATCATATATATATGTATATGTATCACATACAAAGCAGTTGCGTTTACTATCCGCACATGCACACACACACACACAGACACACACACAAACACACACATACACTACTACACATGCAACTGCGGGCTGGACTTATCAAGATGATACTCCAAACCCTCCCATACATTGTCCCCTAATTCACACGCTTAGGTGCGCTAGTTTTCTGCATTCAACAGCCAGTATTAACAAGAAGAAATATCGGCATGCCGAACTTTAAATACCCTTGCAGAACTGTTTAACTATTATATATATTCTAGAAGCCTTAACATCTATATAGCACTTACTGAGCCTTAAGCCAGAACTGTTATTGTATTGAATTTTCCGATATTTTCTATTAGGATAACTTTCTGTCGGGCTTAACTTTGATATAGTAGCTCAATTTCAATCAAAATCAGTCAAACAGCTGAGCTTAAGCTTTAATTATAAAAAATATGTTCAACTTTGTTGAAGTGTTTGTTCCTACGTCAGCTGAAACTATGGTATATTTAAACCAAATCGTGTTTTGGGGTTTCTCTTAAGAACGATTAAGTTATTCACAGTTGTTAATCGCTTGTCCTTCTAGATAGTAGTCCGATCTGGCAGATTACAACTGCAGGGAGATCCATACCAAATTTAAGGATGAAAACTTGAAAACTATGAAACTAAACAGCTCTGCGGGGGTTTAAAGCGTTAAAACAGAAACAAATAAACATTGTATAACATTAAATTTAAATTTTAGCAAATGTTGTCGAATCAACTTTACTTAAATCTACTATAAAGAACAAGAACAAAACATAGGCAAAAGTTAACATGATGAGTACGAGAATTTTGATGTAGTTTGAGGCACAACATTTTAAGGCACAAATTTGTATTTGAAAGTTTGATTAAAAATTGTTACCTCAGTTGAAGCAGAGAGTGTTTTTAGTAGCTATTAGCTAGTTGGTGTGCCTAGTTTTAATGCATATAAAAACGTACTTAATACACACTATAGTTGGCACACACACACACACACACACAACACACACACACAGCGGGGAGGTTGAGCCACAAAAGTAGAGAAAAAACGGCATTGATAGAGTTTAAGCGTCTTCCAGAGCATAAACCAAACACGCCCATCCGCTAATTAAACTCCGGATCTCTTCCAATATGCCTTAGCTTCAGTTTTATATATAAATATATATATATATGCACTGATCCACAATATAACCTCAGATACCACTGCAAAACATCCGTAAAATATCATTGAATTTACGTCACTCAGGCTGCTACTTGGAATTGAAAATTCGACAACCTTTTGCATTAGAATACGAACATCGATAACGATAACGATAGCCATAACGATAGTCACGATGTGTTGTTATCGAACTCTTCAACCAGTGTCATTTTCCATGGTTTGTTAACTTAATTTTAGGCAACAAAAAGAAACAATAAATGGTTTGTTTTGTAAATGTTTTTTCCGTTTATATTTATATATTTTGTACTATTTTGCAGAACAATTAGAACTTTTTTAATAAACACACACAATATTTAAGTAACTTTAACAAAATATGAACTATTTAAGTTTTCTAGGTACACACACGCACACAGCCACACATACATACATATACTTACATACATATATATATATATATACATATATATATATAACTGTATATGTAATACATACATAAATGTAAATGTAATCGCAAAAAGTATTAGTGAAAAGTTTCGACCAGTTAAAAACAAATAAATTTATTATATAAACATTTAAACATACAACAAATTTCAAATGAATACAAACCATGTTTAAACTAAGCATACATTTAGTTTTAAAACTTTAATATATTGCAACAATAAACAACATGAAAATAAAACTGAAATTTACTGAAAATTCCTAACAAATTATTATAATTAACGTGACGAAGATGGTACGTAACCTCGCACCCGATCGTTCCTATGGCAGCTATATGATATAGTGACCCGATTTTGATCAAATTTTGTCAGATTGTATAAACTCTTTAAAGACGCAGTTTGGGTAAGTTTGGTGATGATATCTTTATAAACAGCAAAGTTTTTAATACAAAACAGTTTTCTTATTTCGATCGCCCTTCTCTGCGATTCTCAAGAATTCAAGGGACCCCACTACAATTTATCATTTTGGAGGTATACTTTGTGAATAGCAATAGTTTTTTTGGAAGTCCATTTTTAGTGTGTGTGGGCCGTGTGTGAGAGAGAGAGAGAAAGACAGAGAGAGAGAAAGAGGGAGAGAGAGAGAGTGACAGTGACAGTGGCAGAGAGAGAGAGAGAGTGAGAGTGGGAGAGAGAGAGAAAGAGAGAGAGAGAGTGAGAGTGGGAGAGAGAGAGAGAGTGAGAGTGGAAGAGAGAGAGAGAGAGCGAGAGAAAGAGAGACAGAGAGAGACAAAGAGAGAGAGAAAAAGAGAGAGAGAGTGAGAGTGGGAGCGAGAGAGAGAGAGAGAGGGAGAGAGACAGAGAGAGAGAGAGAGAGAGAGAGTGAGAGTGGGAGAGAGAGAGAAAGAGAGAGAGAGTGAGAGTGGGAGAGAGAGAGAGCGAGAAAAAGAGAGACAGAGAGAGAGAGACAAAGAGAGAGAGAAAAAGAGAGAGAGTGAGAGTGGGAGCGAGAGAGAGAGAGAGTGGGAGAGAGAGACAGAGAGAGAGAGAAAGAGAGAGTGAGAGTGGGAGAGAGAGAGAGAAAGAGACAGATCGCCCTTCTCTGCGATTCTCAAGAATTAAAGGGAGTCCATTACAAGTAACCATTTTGGAGGCGATATTGTGGTTCGATTTTGACCAAATTTGGCCAGACTGAATAAATCCTCTAGAGACTCTGTTTGGGAAAGTTTGGTAAGGATACATTTATAAACAAAAAGGTTTTTCATACAAAAACATAGTTGTCAACCGATCATTCCTATGGTAGCTATATGTTATAGAGGTCCGATCCGGCCGGTTCCGACATATATACTGCATGCAGCAAAAAGTAGGGTCTGTGACAAGTTTCATTACGATAGCCTTAAAACTAAGACAAGTTCGCATAGAAACAGATGGACAGACGGACATCGCTATATCGACTCGGCTATTCATGCTGATTCAGAATATATATACTTTGTGGGGTCGGAAACGTCTCCTTCAGTGACAAAATTATAATAGCCTCTGCTAGGGTATAAGAAAGATATCATGACAGTTGAACATGTTTTTAGTGGTGGCCCCATCAAGTGCACAATGCGCCTGCACAGAATGGAGCACCCTGTAAACAGACTGGCAGAAAAGACGGCAAAAAGCACACTGAGCAAACAGTCGGTACCGTCCACACGACAAAGCGTTGATTTTGCTGCGGCTGCCGTTGCTGTTGTTGTTGCTGTTGTCGTAAGGCGGCGTCGGAGTCTGTGCCGACGGCTACATGGCATTCATTTGTGCTACATGCATAACTATTTTACGTATGTATGTAGGTATGTCTGTATGTATGCATGCTTTTTTTCTCTCGGTATGCGTGCGCGCAACTCTCAACCTCTGCCTCTACCTGGTGTCCAACTGCACTACCACTTTCACAATGCGCGCTGGCGCTGTAAGCCAGCAATAGCGGCCGCAGTCGCAGCCACAGCAGCACGGCAGCGGCAGAAACAAAAGCAACAAGCAAAACAAAAAATACAATCGACGACGGCATGTTCGAAAGTTCGAAAATGAATGCACGCCACAAAATGAACATGAAAGCTACAAAAGCGCAAAAAACCCAGGGCCGGTTCAGCGTGCGTTGGCAACGCTCTGAAACTATTTAGCGATGGCCCCACTGGGGGCGCCCAAATAGTTGAACGCGCCTGTAAATGCGTAGGCGCTTTAGTCAAGTTGCGAACCAATTTCGAACAAGTTCGTTGCCTAAGTCATTCGTTGTTGCTGTCTAATATGCACAACAAATAATAACTACGTACCTGGCAGGCCGCGCCGCTGCCGTCTGCTGCGCACTAGAGTTATGCAGGTGCACGCACACACAGGCAAGGCGCAGGGACGAACGGACGGACATAACTTCTACCTGTATGCGTGTTTGTGTTGCCAGTGTAGAGACAACATCATCGATTCGATGAATTTGAGTTTCGCTCGCTCGACGTGCTCCGCGGCCGCTGCTACCGCTGCTGCTGCTGCGACAGCGACAGCGACTGCGACGCCTCACCTCGCTCAATATCAGTTACGAAAGAGATGAAACCATAAAAAGCAATAATAATCGAGCAACATGCACGCTCTCTCACACAGACAATCACCTGTGCTAGCCTGTACATGCATGCGCGCACACACACACAGCGACAGCACCTTGCACACACACACAGAAACACTGTGGCGTCAGCAGCGACTGCGCAGCAGCAGTGGCAGCGACAGCGGCAGCAGCAGCAGCAACAACAGCAACACAGCCACATTCAACAGTTGAACAATCTCCAATTGACTCTTTGGGCATTATAGCCGAGCTCAACGTTCATCCGCGACAAGTTTTTCGTACCTTTCGTGCAGGCGAGTTACACATTTTTGCTTTGGCTCCTCAAAACGCACATTAAAACGTAAAAATTATTAACAAAATTTGGAGAAACGCAAAGCGAAAACGCCTAATACTCTGTTTAAATAATCATATTTAAGTGAACAAAAAAGAAGAAAATATACATAAAGATACGAAAAATATAAAGAAAAAAGAATTCGTTTGCGTTCGTTTCGCGTGTGCATGTGTTTGTGTTTGTGTGTGTGTGTATGTTACTCGCCTTGTGTATGTTTGTACGTACGTGTGTGCTCGTGCGTGTGTGTGTGTGAGTGTGAGTGTGCCTGCCGTGTCTGCTGTGTGTGTGAGCCAAAACGAGACGCCATCAAAGCTGAGCAACAACAGCAACAGAAATAAAATTCAAAATAAAAATAGTGATTAATAACAAAGCAAAAGCAAAGAACAACAAAAAAGCAAAGCGCGTAAAGTATTTTTTCATAGTATATATATAAAAAATACTGCAAAATACTTAATAACAAGCGTGAAACAACGAAAAAAAGGCGCGCTCACAATGAAAAATGTATAAACAGCCAAACGGAGTGCAAAAGCAACAACCACAAAAACAACAGCAACAACAAGAAAGAGACGCGCATCCGCCACCGCCAGCGCCGCCCCCGCATGCTACGCAGCCGTGTTTCGTGTTCGTCGTGGCAATTAAAAAGTTTTATGCAAAATACGCAAATCAAATGTTAATGCTGTGTCTGTGTGAGTTGTGAGCGTGTTAATGTGTATGTGGCCTGTACGTGTGTGTGTGTCCAAAATGCACAGACGCCCGCCAGCAGCAGCAGCAGCAACAACAGCAACAACAAGAGCTCAGCTCGCCCGACAAACAGGCCAAGGAGTCGCACATTAGAAGCTCAAAAGCCCCAAAAGCAAAGCAAAGGCCCGCAGCCAGGCTTTAAGCCAAGACGCAAACCAGCAACAGCAGCAGCAGCAGCAAGAGCGCCAGCAGCAGTAGCAGCAACAGCAACAAAAGTGGCGAAAGGTGCACCCACCAGCAGCAACAACAACACCAACAACAACAGCAGCGTTTACCACACATACGTTGACGTTGACGTTTACGCTTACGTTAACGCTAACGCTTACGCTTACGTTTTCGTACTTGCCTCTCAGCTGCCAGTGGATAGCGTGCCATAGAGAGAGAGATCCTTAGAAATTGTAGTGCCAAATTCCATACATATACATAAATATACATTTTTACCTGGCAGGCACAGCTGCTTAAGTATGTAAGTACAAGTACACGCGAAGTAATTATAAATGCATAAAATGCAACACTGCGTCTTTAAGCCAGGCTTAAGCAACAACGCTGCGACAGCGACATCAATAAAAGCCAAATATAAAGCACCCTGTAAGGTGCGCAGAGCTGTCGACGTCGCAGCCGCGCTGGTAATAGGCAATAGTGTTGGTAACAATGCGCAGCAGCAGCCGCTTAGAGAGTGCGACAGAGTGAGAGAGCGCGAAAGAGTCAGCGCATGAACGCAGAACGGCAGCGAAAAGGGATCAAAAGGTGTCTGTCTCTCTGTGTCTGCGAAGCCGCTGCCGCTGCCGCTGTCCGCTGCCAACGTCTCAGTTGGCTTTGTTCGAAAATCGATGTTGTTGCCCGTTGTGTTTTTTTTGATTACGTTTTCTCGTGGCTTCTTGTATCGTTTGGTCTGCGACTTCGTTGACTTTGGCTTTGACGCTGTTGTTCTTCTTGTTGTTGTTGTTCTTTTCTTTATTTTTTTTATTATGTATTATTCTTTATACTTTTTGTTAGTGGTCCGCACATTGATGATGGCGATCAATTTGGGGCTGCGATTATGGTACAGTAAAATGAACAACGTCGTCGTCGACGTCGTCGTTGTTGTTGTTGCCGTTGTCTTGCGTTAGCCACTACGCAGCACACACACACACACACCCATACATACATACAATGACACTCACATGTGCACGTCAGCCAACACACACACACACATACATACATACATACACAGCACTCGGGGCACACTTAACCCACACAAAAGCCAGCGCGCCAAAGGGTAGAGGGGCCGGGGGAGGGGGAATGGGGAAGGGGGGTTTTTACTTCGTGAGAGAGTTATTTTATTTTCGTGTTCGTGTTAACGTTTATTGTTTTTCTTTTCTGCGTTTTCTTACCTTCTTGGCTCTCAGTCTTTGCGTCTCCTCGTCATCTCCGCATCTCCTCGTCCCCTCGTGTGTCTCCCTGTAGTTATTGATGCCCGGCTCTGACCGATGGGTTAGGGTTAGGTTCGTATATGTCTTGTCTTTGGTATCGCTCGCCAGGGTGCTTATATGTATGTATGTAACTATACATACATACATACATATGTATGTATGTATGTATGTATGTATGTATGTGTGTGATACTCACAGAAATACATATCAAATGGCTTTTTCTTGGGCTAAATTATGTCAAATCTTGATGGGATTTCAAATGGTATTGCTTTGAAGAGATTATTCCACTGTTTTCAGGCATTGCATTTGGTTAAGGTAATACCCAAAGAGGTTGATAGCGCTGTAGGCGTTCCCCTTAGGGGGATCTTTATTCAGATCAGTTTCCCAGGTTGAATAAATTAAATTGGGTTATATTTACTTATTTTACTATCTTTAAGGTTTATTTTGTTAGACAAGTTTATAACTATTATTAAAAATTCGAAATTAGGGAGGGGAATACTGTGGATTTCCCGAAAAGATCAAATTTTTGGAAGGGTCACTATGGGGTTAACTAACTAACTCAACAAGTAAGAACGTCGGACATTCCCGACTGCGGTGTACTCTGCTTCTGTCTGTTATATATTTCTCATTTTTCGAGGTCGAAAGGGGAGCTTGCCAAAAACAGCACTTTGTACGTCAAATTTGGGTACAAAGTTAGGTTAGTCTAGCTCCAAGGGTTTCGGAAAAGTTTGCGTTCTGACGAACATTACACACACCCAATATACTCTTTATCCCTTGGTGAACAGAGTATAATAATGCATTGGAACTACAACCAAGACTCTTTGTAGTTTTATCGCTTTAAAAATATGTCACGGCTCTTAAAAGTACATAAAATTGAACTAATAAAAAAAAGAGTAGCGAAAAAAAGATTATAAAAATTGAAGCAAATTGTTAACATCATGATAATTTCAAATGACATTCTGTAACTTTAAATTGAGATATAGTTAAAAATAACCTCCGAGGAAACGGAAGAAAAACAAAACCTTCCAAGGATTGCATTCCGGATGAGATCTAATTGAATCGAATATATTTCAAATTGTTTAAGATAAACTGACTTCTCTGCGAGTTAATTCTATAATCAACTAAATTGCTGACTAATCTCATCCGAGCTCCCTCAATCTTTCAATTTGCTTACAACTAGCTGAAGTAGACTAAATAGTTGAATCTTTTCAAAAATAGCCCAAAATCATTTCCATTCCTCTGAGCTTGGCCAAAGAACAGATCTTAAAAGTACGTAGATAAATGCTCTGGTCCGTCCCCCTTCTTTCTGGCGGCATATCTTGATAGCCCCAAGGGCCCTTCAGCTCAGTGAGTGAGCGGGGGGATTTCAAATTGACCCGATTTCAGAGTCAAAGCTAAGGTAATAGTCATAGCTGTAAAATTGAACAAGTCAGCACCTTCTTGGCTTAAACATTGATGTCGTTTTAATTGTTTTCTAATTGCTCGACAGACTTTCTAAGCAATTTGGCGATTTGGCCGGCGTCTGTAAACGCCTTAAGAATCATTTGGGGCCACGTGCCGGCACGGGCCAAGAGCAGCTCATCAATGTTGACCGGTTTGCGAGTACCCAGCAAAGAGCACCCCGTAGCCGTACCAAAGTTGTGCATTGTGTGCCAAAAACTAGTCTACATGACACTGACCTCACCTACTAACGGAACCAGCATTGGCAGCGAGGAGCAGAAGACGCAGTAGACACGATCTCAGACTGAGCCAGAGCCAGAGCCAGAGACTGAGACTGAATCTTACTCTGACACTACTCGAACTCGAGCCGGTTCACTGACAAAACAGAGTAAAGAAAACAAGTTTATCCACATCCCCAAAGAGACACAGCCTCATGAACTTTGCGACGGGCAGCGGCAGCAACCACAGCAGCCTCAGCAGCAGCAGCAGCAGGTTCAGTTTTTGGTGGCGTTTTTATCAAACAATAACTCGCAGTGGACGTGCCACCTGAAGCTGAACCTGGTCGGGGGCAGGCTGGCTGACTGGCTGGCTGGTTGGCCAACTGGCTGACTGGGTTGTCTGGGGTCTGCCCGAACCAGAAAGTCAGCATCAGCAACTTCTGGATTAGGTCAAGGATTGGTAGTGTTTAGCCGACATGACTCGTTGTTGTTGTTTGGGCCTGGGTCTGGGTCTGGGTCTCGGTCTGGGTCTGGGTCTGGTACCGGACTACCGGTACCTGTTCTAAATAAACACAACAACAACTTGTTGCTGTTGCTGTTGGTGTTTTGTTTGTTTCGATTCGTTACGGTATGGTTTGGTTGTTTAAAAAACTCCCTCGGAAACATGTTTTGTTTGTCAATATACAACATCCAAAGTGATTCTGAACTGGAACTGGAACTGAAATTGAAACCGAAACTGGACTATTCATTCACAGCTGTTGGAACTGCGGGAACTGTGGGAACTGCGGGAACTGTGGGAACGCTGGAACCGGGGGTCGGGCAGGAACGGAACGAAACGCCGGAACGGGTCTGGGGCGTTTATTTTGTACTTTTTTGGCTTTAACTCTGTTTAATTTTCACACAAAGCGCCGTTTGCTGTAAACAAAACAAAACAAAACACAAATAAGGCACAAGACGGGGGCAGCGACAGCGACAGCAACAGCAACGTTGGCAGTGGCAGCGGCAGCGCTGCTCGCTACAGCTGGCGCTTCTGCTGCTGCTTCTTTCCACCTGTTGTTGTTGTTGTTGATGTGATGAGTTATGCAGTTACACGTTTGACATTTGCGAAGGAGTCAAACTAGTTCGACGGGCACGTGTGCAGCTTTTGTTTGCCCCGTTAGTTCGCCTGTTCCCCTATTCCCTCCCGTTCTGTACCGCTGTCCATCTCGCTCGCTCTCGCTCTCGCTCTGTTGCTATTTCTGTTTCTGTTTCATTTTCTGTTTATGTTTGTTTGCATGTTTGTTCGTTTTGTTTGTGCGCTTGCAAATCGTTCAACTCAACAATAACAACAATAACTCATCGGGGAAGCGTCGACTTTTGAACCCGTTCCACGTACCACGTTCCACGTTCCGTTTTTTTTTTTTGTTGACTTTTGGGGGCACGACCCACCTGTCAAATATAATCATCCGAAGATGAATGGGGGTGTGCTCGTATGGGAAAGCAGCTTCTCCTTCGTTGTAATGCTTTGGATTTGTATACTTTCCATGGAATTCCGCTTGCCGATCACTGGAAAGTACTATTTCCCATATCCTTTATCCATTTAGGATGAGAAATAATAATCAATAATGAAACTTAAGGCACCTAAAGTACAGCTTTTACTTAGTAGCTGATGTGCGCTTTTTGGGTGGAGCTTTTACATAAATACATAATAATAAGAAGAAATAACAGGACTAGGAGGAGATTTTCTTTGAAAAGCTTTACAGTTTTGAATTCCCGAACTCTCATGATACCAGAAATTATGGTTATTATGTTAAATAGTTTCTGGATTGTTATCCAAAACTGATTTTGTACTCGTGCTAGTTAAAAGTTCAGTAGAAGAAGCTGTTCCAGTTGATGGGGTATGCTATAAACTTAAAAAGCTTGTTCTACTGAACTTCTAACCCAGCGGGAAATCTCGTACATGCTTGTCACCTTACAATCCGGACGGTTAAGCAGCGAAGAATTCATCGGTTGGCCAGACACCTTACAATTCTATACGGTTTAGCAGTGAAACATTCAGCGGTAATTTCATCTATACACACAAAACTGCCGGAAAGCATTGCTTTCTACATCAATAGCAAAACGGAGCGATTTAGCTTTTTCCCGCTGGGAACTATCCTTTTCTAATACTAATACTCAGGGCTCAAAGCCCACAATATATTTTGAGGGCGCTTTATCTCATTGGATATCCAATATACGAAATATCCTTAAGGCTTTTGGGATCTTTTAGTTATAATTTGGGATAATAAAGAACGAGCTACTTGTGAGGACTTATCAGACTTCTAAGAACCAAGGCTAATTTTAGATTTTTAGTAAAACACAGTAATAAATATATAACTAACCAATTGTTTTTGCTTTATTTCTATATTTCAGCTAATTACAACGATATAGAAGCTACTTGTTGATCCGCAAGTTCCTTAGTGCCATAAAATGCAATATTGAAACGACAACAACGACAACACCAACAATACCAACAGCAACAACAGCAACAACCACATCTACAACAATAACAAACAACAACAAGTGCCTTCATTCAAAACGTGATAGTGATATTAATAATGTTTATATACTCGTAACAAACAAGCTTGCCACCAACTACAAACAACAACAACAACAACAACAAACAACAACAAACCACAACAACACAACAACAAACAACAAGGAAAAGTCATTCGAATGCCTTCAACAGCCGCCAGCTTGAGCTCCAGATCAAAGTCCATTGTTTGTTAAGTTTTGGAGCCAACGCGTCCAGGCATATAATGTCCACATCCACCGCGCCAACGAGCGTCATAACCTCCAACGAGCTCTCCCTGTCCGCCCACGCGCACGGCCACGCCCACGGGCACAGCCATACGCACGCACTGCATCCACATACGCATACGCATCGTCTGGGCGTGGGCGTTGGCGTCGGAGTCGGCGTTGGAGTGGGTGTGGGCCATCTTAGCGACGCCTCACTGTCACCCATACAGCAGGGCGCCAATATAGTCGCCAGCAGCAATAGCTCACCCCTGGGACAGAACGGTGTCCCCCTGCTGACCACCATGCACCGCTCGCCGGACAGTCCACAGCCAGAGCTGGCGACCATGACGAATGTGAATGTCCTGGACTTGCACACAGACTCCTCCAAGCTGTATGATAAGGAGGCGGTGTTTATCTATGAGACGCCCAAGGTGGTCATGCCGCCGGATGGCGGCGGCGGACCGGGCTCAAACGGAGGCCACGATGATGGTCAGGTGATAGACGCACGCATTGCGGCACAGATGGGCACACAGCATTTGGGGGCGCCACCGCAGCAGACGGAACACCAGCCGCTGGCTAAGATTGAGTTCGATGAGAATCAGATCATACGCGTGGTGGGCCCCAATGGTGAACAGCAGCAGATCATCTCGCGGGAGATCATCAATGGGGAGCATCACATCCTGTCCAGGAACGAGGCTGGTGAGCACATACTCACGCGCATTGTCAGCGATCCCTCCAAGCTGATGCCCAACGATAATGCGGTGGCCACCGCCATGTACAACCAGGCCCAGAAGTTGAATAACGAACACCAAGGGGTTTACCAGACCTCGCCCCTGCCCCTGGACGCCTCAGTGCTGCACTATGGCAATGATAATGTGATCAAAACCGAGGCGGAGATCTATGAGGATCACAAGAAACATGCGGCTGCCGGCGGTGGTTCCATTATCTATACCACCTCCGATCCGAATGGCGTGAATGTTAATGTTAAGCAGCTGCCACATTTGGCGGCAGTGCCACAGAAGCTTGATCCCGAACTCTATCAGCCGGATAAGCACATCGATTTAATCTACAATGATGGCAGCAAGACCGTTATATACTCTACCAGCGACCAGAAGGGTCTGGAAATCTACTCCGGCGGCGACATTGGCAGCCTTGTCTCGGACGGTCAGGTGGTTGTACAGGCGGGTCTGCCCTATGCCACCACCACCAGCGCCACAGGACAGCCGGTCTACATTGTGGCCGACGTCGAGGAGCATATGCAGGGGTGAGTAACAGTACTACCAGAGAACTACCAATCAGATACTATCGTTAGCACCCGTTTGGGAATGTGGAAGTTATTATCGATACTTGTTGGGAATGTGGAACTTATTATCGATACTTGTTGGGAGTGTGAAACGTATTATCGATACTTTTTGGGAATGTGGAACGTATTATCGATACTTGTTGGGAGAGTGAAAAGTAATATTATCGATACTTGTTGGGAATGCGGAACTTATTATCGATACTTTTTGGGAATGTGGAACTAATTATCGATACTACATATTTAAATTAAATATTGTCAAATAGATTGAATATTGATTTAGGAAGAAGAAGATGGAGGATGTGGAATAATTTGATATAAATATTGGAACAAAGAACTTATTATTAATTTGATAAAACCATTCCTTCCTAACTAAAGTTCAAGCTAGCGGATGAATTCCTTTTTCTTAAGCTAAAGTTAAAACTAATTTTGGGTATAATCTCCTAAGAATAGAATGAGTAGGGATATATAAATATTCTTCAATATAATTCCTGAATTACCTTTTGATCAATCCCAATTTGTGAATGAGTAATTTTTTATATCCACCACGTTTCTTCTTTTGATCCCAGCGTGGCTAAAGTTCAATTATTAAAGATATTACCATGAACTACTGAATATACAGTAGTATATAGTATAGTATTCAATAGTTAATAGTTAATATTACTTTCGTCACTAGATCAGTGGTAAAGCAACTTATTGAAATTTTCGAAAGATATAGATTGCTTGCATTCTTACTTGCTTATATAGTTGAAAGTTATTTGCCGTGTCTTATGATTGCTATAAAAATAAAACTTTATTCTTAGTTTTAATTTTTTGATAGGAAAATAAAACGCAATTCTTGAATTTTATCTCATTTTCCTCGGGTGTAAAACTAAATTGCGAGACTATTTTTATATTTCACATGCTTAAAGGCTTCAAATATACTGAAAAATATACTCCAAAGATATTTTTATTTGGTATATTTTTGTTATCATATTTACAACAGCAAAAATACTGAAATTCTCAAAATCAGTATCTAATTTTTATTTTTGTTATATTTTTCAAGAGCCAACAGAAATACTAAAAATTCAGAAGCAGGTTATGTTCAGCATTATTTAAAAAAGTTTCCTCAAGGGAGAAAAATACTGAAAGTCCAAAAAGGTGTTTCTATATAGTATTCTCTATGGTATGCGATAGTTTCAGATTTCAGTAGCTGCTTATGGCATTCCACAGTGATAAAAGTTGGAATCAATCGGTTATTAATTAATCGTGTGCTAGATCTTATCATAAATCTTGGCTAATTGCCGAGTGCGGCGGCATCTGCAACTGCAGCTGCAGCTGCTTTGGTAACAACATCTTTATTGGTGTGGTAAGAGTTCGGACTCGTCCTTTTGGCTCAAATGTTTTTGTCATTTGCATTTCTCATGCATTTCGAATGAACCGCTGCTAACGTTTTACTGTTAATTATTGCGATAGGCAACAAACACTAACAAGAGCAACATTCAACATACAACATACAACAGTAAGAACGCCAGCGCATTCCCCTCCCCCTGCCCCATCCCACCACCTATTGCCACCATGGCCGAACATTTGGAGACCAAGTGCAATCGCCAGGCAATCCTCAGTCCCCATTCCCAGGGGAATGACAGCTTCCGTTGTAACTGTTTCTACTATACGTTATTGCAACAAAAAGAAAACTCTGGCATTTGGCGTGCATCGAATCTGCAAGTAGGCGAGCAGGCTAATAATACTCGTACATAGCCAAAGAGCCAGCAGCCGCACAGTGGGGCAAGCTGATGTTTTGGTTGCAATAATGATAAGTTTTGAATCGAATAAGTTATTCGCAAGATTGTAATCAATTTGTATTCATTTTTTCGCAATGGAATAGCAACCGTTTTTCCTCCCTTTAGTTATGTTCGGATAGTTTTTATTACACTAACAAGAATCTATATCCTTTTATTATAAAATATTTTAGAATTAGAATATATAGCAATGTAAATTAAGAAATTGATAGATAACTGAATCGTTTGTTCAAAGTATTTATTTTTATTTAGGAATATTTCATTTGATTTTCAATTTTCAAAATTATCAAATTTTTTGAGTTTTGTAGCGAAATTCAAAGTAATAAGTCACCAACCATATTTTGGAAGCTTTTGATTGGGGTAAATACTGCTCGGCCGTCTTTTTGGATGTGAAGCAGGCATTCGACCGAGTCTGGCACGCTCTCTTGGGCCTCTTGTTCAAGCTGACTCCGCTCCTCTCACCAGATCTGCTCCTCATCCTAAGATCATTCTTAATTGGACGAACATTCTTCGTGGAAATACGAGCTTCTAAGTCGTCTATTAAGGCGATATCTGCTGGAGTCCCCCAAGGTAGCGTTTTGGGTCCTGTATTGTACAATAATCTAGTGATGTAAAGACATCGATGTTTTCCATACAAAACATCGATGTTCTTCGATGTTTTCCATACAAAACAATAATGTCTAAAGAAATGCTCTGGGTTTCTTCTTCGATGTTTTCCATACAACACATCGATGTTTTTACATCACTACAATAATCTTTCTTTCCAACGCATTTCATTTATATTTCCAATTGGATAAGTTAACCAACTTTTATGAACTCTACTGCCAAAATCCAAAAGCCAATTAGAAAAACACGTATTTTGGCAACCCTGAAAGTATTTCTATTCAATTTTTCATTTTACTCTGTTGATTTTTGTCACAATTTTTGGGCAGAGGTGACACTGTGCGCTGTGGCAGCCGCAGCCTCCACGCGGTTGCTGCCACAGCCTGCGCTCAGATGGCAATTCATTTTGGAGCAGCCGCCATCGTCGTCATCCTCATCGTCATCGTCGCGCTTTTGGTATGCACAAAGTAATAAAAATTTGAATATAAATTAATCTAATAGAGAACCGTTACGGCTCGAATGCTGTGGCAAGCTGAGGCCAGCACCTCGAGCAAGGTGTGCTTGCCTTTGCCTGCTGCCTGCTGCCTGCTGCCTGCAACACCACCAACTAAGTCATCGTCAGCTGAATCTGCATGCCACACCATCTGCAACAGCAGCAGCTTCTTTTGCTTCTTCTAACGTCGATGGTCATCCTGTTATAGCGGAGGCAGCTTCAGCTTCAGCTTCAGCTGCAACATTGCCGCTCCATGCATGTTGCATGCACGCCAAGGTCCATAAATAACGACAAAATTGCGTTTCCGCATATGGCCGACGCGGACGCCTTGGACACCTTGGACGCCTTGGACTCCATGGACGCCTCTGACGTTTGGCATGCTGTTTGACCAACGCGCTGAAGACACAGGCCCCAAAGACTTTGATGGCATTGCCGTTCTTTGGTGTTCCTCTTTGCCTGTTGCCTGTTGCCTGCTGCCTGCTGAATGCTGCCTCCTGTCTGCTGCATTCTAACAAACGTGCCACATTGACCATTGGCTGGCTGCCTCAGCCTCAGCTTCAGCCTCAGCCTCGGCATTGGCCTTAGTCTCGCTCTTGGTCTTGGTCTCGGTCTCGGTCTCCGTCCCAGTCTCGATCTCTACCTCCAACTCCAGCGCTACCTTCTTCCAATGCCTTGCGTGTTGGCGTTCGGTACATTGCCTGCTTCGCATGATGTACAGTTTTGTTTGCCTTGTTTGATACGTAGACGTGGCTGCAGCTACAGCTTCAGCTTCGCTCAGTTAGGATACTTTTTGCGTATTATGGTTGCCTAATTTTAATACCCTGTACAGTAATAAAGCTGTGACAGAGCGTGCTAGCCAGCAGAATGTGACTTATGCGAGCCTTCGAGCTATATACTGATCAGTGTCTGTCTAACTAAGAGCTTTCCTCAGTTAGGAATGTGAGTTTCCATATACCAAAGGGAGCTCAAGTTGATTTCCAATTTTAAATATGCCTCCGCATACTCCCAAGAAATTGTAAAAACTGATTATATCTGTATATATGTATTGAAGTTTCTTTAAAGCTGGTTTCTGGAAGCTCCAGTGTCAGAAAGATGAGTTTGTGATGTTTCAGAAGATAGTTTGCGACTTACACGATATTTGTTAACCGTTTTCATCATTCTCATTCTCATTTTCATCATTCCTTGATGAATAATAAATACAAAATAGCTTAGCTACCCTCTAGTGAAAAACTTCCTAGGAGTACCTTCTTGTTCTCGGAAGATAAGAAAACGATAGAATAGCGATCAAAGTTGGTAATGAACAACACTACTGGAAGAATCGCATTCTTATGACGGGCCCCCCCCCCCCCAACCCCCCCTCCCCCCACACCCCCTACTTTTCTAAAAAAACCCACCCAGTACCTGTTTCTTCTTACAGGGTAGCTAGCAGTCGAGCATTCTTGCTCGGTCTCTCCAACGGTTTTAAGCCGTATCAACTGTCCGTCTGCGTGCATCAGTCAGCGTTGACCTTTGCAGTTGTTGTCGCTCTTGGCTTTAACTAAAATCCTTTCCCAAGTGCCTGTCACCACGTGTCCTATATATGTATGAAGATCCCTTGCGATCGTGTAGGTAAGCTGCTTACACTGTACAGCATGTTTTAAGCTCTCTCTCTCTCTCTCTCTCTCTCTCTACCTTGCGCAACTGTAGAGCTTTGCAAGCTTTGATGAAATGTCAAGGCATTGTGAGAAAAGCTTTGCGGATCGTTGTCAGACCAAAGCGTCGATGTTTTTTTATAACCGTTTATTGGCCATATTATTCGGTTAAGTGCAAAGCAATGTACGATTACAACGATTACATACACACACACACACACACACACCCACACACACACATGGTTAGATTTATTTATTACCTAGGCGCTATAAAACGGCTTTATGGTTTATGCATTTTCATTTAAAAGCGCATTGTGCAACAGACATCTGTGGGAATATATCATTATATCCATCATTAGGTCTTTTAAAGGTGATTTTATGACTTGTGACCATACCGGTAAGTCAATAAACAAACTAAAGCAGACTTCATCGCCAGTTGTCTTTGGTTATAGACTGGCCTAAAATAACTTCTAGTATTACCCAATTAAAGCACACCAATATTCCAATATCTTCCCTTTATAGGGATGAGAAACGGTGATCAAAGGCGCAGTTTTATTGAGGAACCCTGGTATTTCGAAATATGCGTAACATATTATAATTTATGATTACTTAAGGTAAATTAAAAGTTAGGATCGTATCCAACTATGAAATCCCAACTATTTACACATTACTTTGATTAACAGACTTTTGTAATGGAGTGTAATTTATTTATTATGCGGAAACCACACAAATTGTATTAAAATGAATTGCATTTTATGAAATTTCCATGCATAAGGATGCCCTTCATGATAGCCTTCCTTGTGGGGCGTTCGCGGTCACAGACACACACACACACACACGACACACGCACAGTAAAAACACATACTAACACACACACACACAGCACACTGTCCGGCAGGCACACCTCATTTATTTACTTACTTTCACTTTAGTGATCATATTAAATTTCCGAGCTGCAAAACATATTTTTGCTTGGCGTTTTTGTGTTTTTTTTTCCCCCATTTTTATTCAATTTTTATTTTTATTTTATTTTAATATGACATTTTAGTCACGATAAAAACTGAGATCGTATGTGTGTGTGTGTGTGTGAGTACAGTGCTGGTCAGCAGATTGTTGACACCTTTTGTTGCCGCCTGAGTTGGCTAAATGTAAACAGTGACTGTCTTAAATTATTTACATACACACTTGTAAGCGTATTTGTTATTGCAATGCGTTTGTTTCTCGCTTTGAATTTGCTCCTAACTACCCCAATTGACAATATTTCAGTGGGCTTATTGTTGTCACCTTTGCACACACACCTATACACACCTATACACACACTGTGATCGGATGTGGAGCATTTTAATTTTGATAATCAGACAGTGGGCATATCTGCTTTGTCAAGCACTTTGTAACGTAGTGTAAAGATAGTGACTAAACTGGGAAAGTATATCATTGCGGGCTTAAGCTATAAAACTATCGATATCACTACTCGATAATTATGATAGTCGATATTGTCATCAAGGTATTTCAATATTCAATTTGGTGAATACAAATTCAATTCCGACGACTCAAAAGCTACTCTTTTTCAAAACGAAAAAATCACTCGTTTTGGCGTGTTCGGAACAGCTAAAACGAAAAGTAATTCCACTTCCGAAACTTTTGAGTTGAAGTGGAATTGGGAACAGGTCGGAATGTAAAGCATTTTTCATTTAAATTTCCCTTTAAGCTAGGATATTCTAAAGATAGACATTTTCTTCGCAATATTCAATATAAAAAGGTTTTGTTAGGAAACGAGGAAATGAGTTCGAATTAAAACAATCGATAGTGCCAAAATCGGTAGATTTAAAACCCCCGCGAGAAATCGATTCGCAGAACAAACGCGATGTTCCCAATTTCATTTGCGCAAAATTTGATTGAAAGTGAGTTTGATTAGTGTTCTAGAAACCGAAAAACGAAAGGTTTCGTGATTCTAAACGTTTAGCTTATATAGGCGCTTTGAAATAGCCTTTGGTTTTTTGATTACAATTTGCAATATGTGAATTAACCGATCTTATCTCTGTACTCTAACAACTGTGATCATAAAAGCGATCACTTGAGGATCGATCGTTTGCAAGGGCAACCAAGGTTCGGTGTGCAAAGCTTTGTTTTTCAATTTGTTTTGTTTTTTTTTTTGTCGTCTCATTTTTATTATTATTAATATTAAAGGTGCAACAGCGTTTGGACATTTTGATACAAAAACAAACCTGTTCACCTGCGCAGTCTACCTGCAGCAGCAGCAGCAGCAACAACAACAACAACAGCAACACCAACAACTACAACACCATTAACAACAACAACGATGTCGAGCGAGACAAGAAAGAAACATGTTAACACAATTCAACGTCGTACGCTTTCGACTGTCGTTTGTCGTCAGTTGTTGTTGTTGTTGTTGCTGTTGTTGTTGTTGTTTGTATCTCAGCTCCTATACTCCACATCTCCACATCCACATGCACGCTGTGGAATTGGCGCTACAAGTTTATCGAACGCTCAAAGTGGTTTTCAGTTGATATCGAAAAGCCACAAGGTCGACAACAGCATCAAGTTTATATTTTTATTCTTTGCCGACTTCTTTCAATAAACTGAATTCGTATCAGTGCCCGAGCTTAACTCAACTCGCTGCCAACGCCGCGTCGCGTAAGCCGTAAACCCACTAAAAATTATACAGTTAAAGAACCAAAAGTCAATGTGTTTTAATTATTGTTTAAATTTCAATTTCAATCGGGCGACATGAGCGTAGCAGTGGATACAGTAGGAGATCGTGGTTTAGCGCGCGTATTACGTTTTCATCCTGTAACTGTTACTGTCACTGTAACTGCTAGCTGTCACTGTTAGCTAGCTGTCACTGATCGCAACCTGAACACCGCTGCACATGATGCAGGATACAACGAGCAGCTATGCCATATCCTACACTGACTGGATAGCTGAGTCACGGTAGTAGCAGCTGATCGCGTTCATGTGCTGCTGCATTACGTTCCCTTTCCCCCCTCTTACACTATACAACATACAACTGATCGCGATCACGAAAGAAACTCACGTAGAGCATGCAAACATGCTCATCTACTGCCTTAAAGATGACTTTGTTGTATGGTGTAAGGCGAGCTTTAGGATTCCTTTCAATTGCATTTATCCACCCACTGGCAGTGGATTATGACGTTGGGTAATTGTCTGTGTGTGTGTGTGTGTGTGTGTAACGTAATATTGTAACGTTGTAACGTATTGTACTTTGAAAGCTTAATCTGCAAAGCTTTTTGCGCTCTCGATCGACGCTTGCCCTCTCTCTCACACACTCTGCATGTTTTCAATATGGCCGCTATGCGTTCGCTGCTGGCTCTGTTGTTATTGTTGTTGTTGTTGTTGTTGTTGCTGTTTCGTTTTCGATTTTATGTTTTTCTGTTGCTGTTGATAATATTGTAGTAATTAATGCGATACGAATGAGAAATTTATGGCCCCCACGCCCGAAAAAAAAACCAAAAAAAAAAAAAAACGCTGGCGGCTTCGCTTTTGCTTTTGCCCGATCATCGAGCCATTCGATATTTATATACATATATCTTTTTTGGGAGTCTGCCGCTGCGTCTCTCTCTCTTAATACTTAGTTACAAAAATCCATTTGCATAAAATATGAGCATGTAAATGCCACAAGGCGCACAGCGAATGGGTAGACAAAAGTATTTTTCCCAATTGGAACAGCTGCCCGGCTTCCAAATCAAACGTTTCTCACACGTTAACGCTGACTGCGACGGCGACGTCGGCGTCGGCGTCGACTGCGGCCTGGTCAAAAAAGGATGCGCATTGTGGACAAATTAATGGACCTCGCTCGACGTTGTTATTGTTGTTGTGCTGTAGAAATGCGCAAGATACGCGGATCAGCGGGTAGGGAGGTAGGGTGGTATGGACAAACCTAAAGGATTTCCATACCCTTGCTGAGCGGGTATTTGAATTTTCTCCCGAAATGTGTAATGCATCGCAAGACTCGTTTCTGACCCCGAAAAGGTTGTAGTATATTCTTAATTAGGATGGCCAGCTGTTATAGCCAGGTCCTTGTGTCTGTCACTTTTAAAGTTATCTTGAAAACATGTCGAAGGGGGCCGAATCGAATAACTATATCTGCCATAGGAACGATAGGAACGGTCGCTTGAAAATTCAGTAATATTGTGAATAACTTATCCGATAACTGATCCAGACTCACAAAGTTGAAGCTATAAAGTTCTGTACGGTTAAAATCAGTTCATTGATGTAAATCGGCTCACTATAGATATAATTTACTATAGCTGCCATAGAACGATTGTCATAATATCCAAGGGTATTTAAAATTCGGCAGCCGGAAGATATTTCTTCCTTTTTGTTTGATTTCGATGTCTCTCAGTTGAGTTAATAGCATCCGCAGCTTTACCAACGCACAGCGGCCAGCAGGGGGTTGAAAAACTTTAGCCCGATCGCGGCAGTTACCTGGTGCATATGGTTTGATATTTATGTAAATGAACTGCCCAGAAGGGGTTGCTATCCGTCTAGAGTGAGTGTCCTATGCGCCGGACACGGCCACGGAATCGAAAGAAAGAGGTGCGATGTCCAACGTTGAGAAACAATGACACACAACAATTGCGACCCGAGTATCGTCATTCGACCGTATCAAATGCTAAGACATTGCCCGGCCCCGGTCGAATCCATGTGAAAACTGCAGGCGCATCCCGCAGGACCCATCTAATGTATGTGAATCCTTTTCGTAATGCTAGCTGAAAGCATTATGCAAATCAGTGCTTTGTGTTTGCCTGTGTCATAAGAAAAGGGTCGCCTCCAGCATTGGACGCTGTCCGAGCAGCCGTTGATTGTCTTCAGTCCCTGCCACAAATATCAATTATGATCTAACGGTCGCATCTCGGGATGTGTCTCGTCCAGTAACAACAGCAACGGCAGCGCAGCTGCCTTTGATAGTAGCATTTACCGGTTTTTCTTTATTTTATGCAGCAGCTTGCGCCAAGATTTGCTGGGCACCTTGCCTAGCCCCTGGGCCGGCACTTCCCAGGCTCGATACCACAGAGACCGGCCCCTGGTACGGCCTACCGGTACGGCCCCTTTGGCAATCTGTGACGCTTTCAGGTGTTAATGCGCTGCATGTGCCAAATATCCACAGGGTTGCCATGCTGGAAGGGTTGTTGTTCTATTCTCAAGCATTTGTTTTCGTTTTTGTTTGCCAAAATTTGCGCTACTTGTTGCATTACCCCCCTTGGCTTGGACTGTTGCTAATGAAGTGCTGTCGCACTGTAGCCTAATCACAGGCTCGCAAATTACAATCCATGCACTTAACAGCTCTATAAAAAGCTACGCTTGCCATGAGAAAGAAATAATTAGTGGAATTTATTTGCGGACCACTTGCAGTGAGGGCGCCCGAGCAGGGATCGGTAGAGGCAGTCCCTGCTCGGGCGCCTGTATGGCTAAAGTGTTAACAAAAAAGTTTTATGGCTTTTTGTTTGTTTTTTTATTGTTATTGTTGTTGTTGTTGTTGGAATTTTAACAGCATTCATCTAATGGCGCTAATAACGCTAAACGAATCAATTTCGATGGCGATCGCCGTTCACTGATTGAACAAAAAGCTCAAAAGCTGCCGCAATAGTTACAACTCACACGGATACACACACATACACAGACAACGGGCTGGCCAAATTTGTTATGTAAATAAATGCTAATGGGGATTACTCGACTGGCGAAATGCACGCACATGAACGCCAACAGACTCCTCTCCCTTTGCTGACCATTGCCTTACCCCCTGTCAGACGTGGCGCCAACAGCTACAGCCTGGAACCACAGCCGCCACCACAGCAGCAACAGCAACAGCAGCAGCTTCATCAGCAACATCATCATCATCATCATCATTTATGGCAGCCAATCGCCGCCACGCTACTATGAGCCGCCCAAGGACGATGGACTGCAGCCGGCCACAGCCATGCCACATGGCCAGCTGCAACACCTGCCGCTGACTGCCGCAGGGCTCATGCAGTCTGTGGCCGCCGAGATACAACTAAGCGAGCAGCATCCACCGCCGCCTGCACCAGCGCCTGCCTCCGCCTCCACCTCCGCCTCCGCCTCCTATGCTGTATATAGCTACTATAGAGATGTCGATGTGAATGTCGATGCTGAGCCTGAGCCTGAGCCTGTGGATGACCACCACCATACCAGAGCACAACAGCAGCTTGTGTGGAGGTAAGTGGCCCTCTCCAGCCGTCTTCGTGCCCGTTCCGTCTTTGACCTGGCCTGACGCCTATTTGGAATTAGGTTGATCTGCGTTTCCACTGTTTCTTCCTCGACTTCGTGGAAATCCGCGTCGGCACGTAGCCCGCGGCGGCGCTTCCGAAAAATCGAGTTATGAAATGGCTTCTGTGCTGCTTTTACAGTGTTGCGGTCTTTGCTTTGGTTGTTCTGTGACAGTGGCCGTTCTGTTTTTGTTATGCCCTTGCCAAGAGGACACTTAAACATTGTCAAACTGTTTGACAGAGCACAAAAGATGCCACACAAAGTTGACACTAAGTTAAGCCGGCTCCGATAAGAGAACTTGATTATGCTCTGCTTTTACAAGCTCGTTTCCTTAAGTTTAAATGAAGATATACTTGTAAATTTAAATAGGACAATTTCCTTTTAAAGTTCTGTATTTGGAAACTCTTTTTCTTTCAGTTCTATTTAGTTATAATTGCTTTTATCTTATATTTGTGTCCTTTTTATCGATAATTTAACTACTTGTTGTTTCTTGCAAATCATTCCCATTTCATATATACGCTTTTGTTCTCTATAGTTGTTTCTTATCCCAAATAGTTCTCCTATTCATCAACAACATATATTTCTTACTCCTTGGTCACTTGTTTTCCCAATAATTACATTATTCTATGGAATTGGTTTTCTAGGGTCAGTTTATTCTCTCGATTCCTACCCTGATCGAAGTCTTTCTAAGCTCTCTTGATTTCATATCCTCCAGGTTCGAAACAGTTGAACATAGTACGATACTCACGCCTGATTCTAGTATTATTTCATCCTATGTGTGTTCTCCCTGATCACATTACTTCGGCTCCATTTCCTAACCAAAAGTGTCTCTTCCCCTCAATTTCTCAACTGTTAGGGTATACAAGTTTCGTTGGTTCTTAACAAGCTTCAAAAATGTCTTGTTTCTTGTTTTTGTGTGCGTTTTATATTTGTTTTTATATCAAGTTCAGGTTGCGGCTGTCGAAACTGTAACGGGAGGCGAATGGTGAGCACCGCTAAGGGGGCATGGAAAAGGTCGTTGCGGGTAGCACTTGGCTTAGAAACACAATTAAACGACACTTTAAGCGTTTTTCATATATATGTATATGTATGTGTGTGTGTGAGTGTCGCATCTAATAAATGTTTTGCTCTGGCAGCAGAAGCTACGTGATTTACACGAACTGACCCTAAAAACGGGCGGCCAAAGCCCACCACACATACTTCAACCACTAGAGCCACTAAACAAAACATATCGCATTACGAAAAATGTTTTTTTAATAGCGAAAAAATGTTCTGCAGAACATAAAAAAATGTTCCATGTAGCATGTCCAAGACCAAGTCCAAGTCGTCCGATGTCCGATGTCCGTGTGCGGCCTCAACCTCACATTAAGTGACATGGCGCGAAATTCGGGTGAAATCGGGCACGACGACGGGCGCTCTTGTTTGTGGTCACATATGGACGAGTTAGGTAGGAGCATGTATCTTATGTAGATACTCAATGCACACACATTGCTAGATACAAATGTATCTCGCAATCGTCCAAAAAGCTTTGCAAACGGCAGCTGCTCGATGAAGAAATTGCGACATTTGTTCTCATTATTTTGTTATTTTCTTGATCTTTTTCTTGGTTTCTTATTATGCCTTGTTTCCCCAAAATATGTGTGTAAACAAGGGTATTATTAAGTTGTGCTTGTGTTTGCTATAAATAGACTATATAAATTATACAGATAGTATTAGATTATCATCATAATTCCATGTTATCTAGTCTCAAAGCTATGTAAATGTAACTTGCTTCTTTTGTCTTAGGGTTACTACTACGAGTATATTAAAGGTTGAGGATATCATATAGCTGTCATAGAAGTGAATACTTTTATACGGCAGTTCTAATAGATATCTTTACTAAATTCACCAAACATATAGGAGCTTTCTTTCTTATAAAAGAGTTGTATGTAGTTCAAAATAAGAACAATCGGTCGAAGAAAAGTGTTTATTGTGTATCAAACCCTTCGATTTCAATTTAAGGTATAGAAACTTTTTGATTTTCTCGGTTAAATGTTCAAATTTGGTTAATAAAGCTTTATACTGCTTAAGCGATTTTAATTGGAATCATTTTTAGCATATTCTGGTGACATTAACAAGTTTCAGAAGCACTTTTTATGCATGTTCTTTAAATAGTACATCAAAAAGCTGATCTTTCAACAACTTTGTATATTTTTAATAAACTTCTAAAGTATCTAACCAATTGCCAATATATATACTAAATTTCTTAACTATTTTGCCGAAGAAATTACACAAATTTTCACCCAATTTGATTGCACATTTGACCTTGAATATATTTCTTTTTTTTGGGGGGGAAATACCGAAAAGTTATCGGAAACTGTCATTGACTTGAATCATTTATAGCCTTTTTCCCGCAGATCAATAAAAACGGTTCGTTGTAGTTTCATTGAATGCAATTTGTTTTTATTGTGCTGATTTTGTTGCCAACTGTTTGGCTGGCCAAAAGCGTCGACGTTCAGGCTGGTTTTTCTTTTATATATATTTTTATTATATTTTTTTTTTTTACTTTTTTGTGATTTTTTTAGCTGGACTCAAACTCACTCTTGGGGTAGCTTCAGCTGGAATCTGGTTTGGTTTCAGTTGTTGCTCCTATTTGGGCGTGCATGTGTGTGTGTGTGTGGTGTGTGTGTGTGAGTCGATTGGCCAGTTGGTAACAGGTCCAGCCACAACTCCAGCTTCAGCTTCAGCTGCAGCTACAGGTGTAGTTGTTGTTGTTGTTGTTGCTGCTGTTGTCATTGTTGTTGCTGGCAAATTAGGCGCAGCCAACGGATTAACTATTGAAAATTGCAATTGCTGCATATTTTGCGCTCTTGATTGTCAGTTTCTGATTGGGCTCGGGTTTGTTGTTAAACAGTTAGGACAATGACAATTTGTGGGTGGCGATTAAGGGCCGTAAACTAATTGTAAGGTAATCGATTGTCTAGATTGATTATCCTTAAAATATACAATGCTTAGCTGATGAATTTTTTGGGGGGAGTAATATCGATTATTAGATGCCTTGGAAGATATAACAAATTTACTTTTTAGGCTTATGATTACCGGTATCCAGTATACTATATTTATACAATTTTTATATCAAAATCGCACTATTCTACATTGATTTGTTAAAGACTAATCGATTAAAATCGAATTTGTCATACCACAAAATATCGAATTATCGATATTTTACAAGTTATCGAACTAGTTTCTACATCTATTGCTCTTGACAACAAAAATCGATTTCCCTGCTACGAAGCTCGATTAATCGACTTATCGTTACTTTTTCCACATATTCAACAATCTTCTGCCTAAGTTAATAATGAATTCTAATGCAATCGATAAAATTCCACTTTATTATCAATCGATATTTATTGAACAATCTTTTTTGATGATAAAAGTATCGATAAATTCAATGTTTAAGCAAAAATATCGATAATGTTGCAATCCTAGCTTTAATTAAGTATTTCATAAATATTAATTTAGTTATTAACTTTGTACTCATGCGGCGCTCTCTCTCTCTTTCTCTCTTTTTCTTTTTCTCTCCCACTCTTCTTTCCTTATGCTCTCTTCTCCGCTCTCTCTCACTCTCTCCCTCTCTCTCTCTATCTCTGTTGCTCTTTTGTGTTTGCTTTTGTTGTTATTGCAGCAATGCGAGCGGCGCCGGCAAACTGAATGGACAGACCACACCTATCGATGTCTCTGGCCTATCGCAAAATGAAATTCAAGGCTTTCTGCTTGGTTCACACCCCTCATCGTCGGCCGCCACAACCGGCGTTGTGTCCACAACAACAATCTCGAATCAGCAACATCAGCAACATCAGCAGCAGCAGCAGCAACAACAGCAGCAGCAACAGCAACAACAGCAACAACAGCAGCAGCATCAACAGCAGCAGCAACAGCCGCCACATCCCAGCGACATTGTAACCATAACCAGCGCGGGCGTGGGGAGTGCGGGCTCAATTGTCTCCGCTGCAGTGCAGCAGCAGCAGCAACAGCAGCAGCAGCAGCAGCAGCAGCAGCTGCTGAGCATCAAACGAGAGCCCGAAGACTTGAGCAAGGATCCGAAGAACGGCAACATTGGCGCCGCTAACGGTGGCGGTACGGTCATAACGCAGAAGGTAGGACAGTTCATCAAGCACTAAAAGCTCTCTAAAAAGCTCAGCTGTAAGCTTTTCACATATCTAACGCTTTAATGGACACGCAAAACGAAATTCCAATTAGAAATTAGTTAGTTTAGGCAATTAGGCTTAGGCTACAACTATTCCATTCATATTTAGCAGCAGCAGTGGCAGCAGCAGCGACAGCGGCAGCGCAGTCGCCACATCCTGCGCTCAATTAGCAAGCCATATGCTTGTTATTGTTGTTGTTGTCGCCGCTGCTGCTGCTGCTCTAAGACCTGCAATTGGTCTGTCAACTGCGCGTGTGAGTGTGAGCAATGAGTATTAGTGGCTGCAGCCAATACGAATCAGCGTCGTCGTTGTTGTTGTTGTTGCTGTTGTTGTGGTTCTATTGACGCAAAAGCAATGAGACAACGGCAACAACAACAACCACAACAGTAACCACAACAACAGCAATCACAGCCAGAGCAACAACAACAGCAACAACAGCAACAAACACATGGCAAAGCCGCCGCAGTTTGCATTCGTAACTGTTATACGCTCGAGCCTGTTTTGTTATACACGATCGTCGCCACTACGCGCTGCTGACGTCGCGCGCTGCGCATGTGTGCGTGTGTGTGTGTGTGTGTTTGTACGATTTGTATATTGCGCTCGCTCGCACGCATGTGCTTTAGCGCAGCCTCGCGCTGACTCGCTTGCGCTGCCGTTCGGTTTGTGTCAGCCGGTTCGAGTTGCATGTTGCATGTTCGATGCCCGCTGGCTTTATCAATTGCATGCAAAAACAACAAATACCTAAAGCCATAATTAAATGCTGGGAAATTGCGCGATTTGAGCAGCAGCAAAAAACAAAACAACAAAAAAATAAAGTAAGAAAGGAAAAAAAAAACAAAACAGAAAAAACTAAGGCGACAAAAGTTAAGTGCGCACTTCCGGCGCACGGTTACGTTCTTCCTTCGATTGGTTGCGAATCAATGAAAAATATTTTTTAATAAACAGCCAAGGCAGCGCTGCGACGCGGCGCGACGCAACGCGACGCTTGTAACGCCCTGTCCGCTGCCGCTGCTCTCATGTCAGAATATGCGACAGCCGCAGAGATTCCAACCATTTTGAACTGATATGAGTGCGTTTGTATGTGTGCGTGTGTGTGTCTGTATGTGTGTGTGTGAGCGCTGGTTCAACTGGCCGACGCAACGCTGACGTCTGTCCATGCGTGTGCATGTGTGTGTGTGTGTGTGCTCAGGTAGCGCCGTCGCCGCCGCCGTCGCTGTTGTCATACGTGTATCGCTCAGTCAGTCGTATCACGCTGTCGGAGTAGGATCGTTTTGCGATTCGTTTGATTTTCGGTGTGTGCAGTGTGCGCAGCTCGCGAATGCTTCCTGCGCGTAAATCTTGTAACGCGAGCGCAACAACAACAACAACAACAAGAGTAACAACAACAATAACAACAAAGCGCAGCCGTATTTAAAGCTTGTTGTTCAGTTCAGTGTTCAGTGCCAACAAACTTCCCAAGACTTCCCCTTCCCCAAACCCCTGAAAATCGCGCGCCCCAACCCCCCCCCCAACAACCACCCGCAGAAAGTACACAAGTCATTTTGAGAATGTAAGTGTTGTGTATGTGTGAGTGTGCGTGTGTGTGTGTGTGTGTAATTCTGTGCTTGAATTTGATATGCTGCCATTTGCATATTATGTTTAAATGATATATGAGCCAGTGCCGCTTGATTGGAATGTGTTGCAACAAATAACAAACAACAATAACAACAACAACAACAACAACAAACACCTGCAATCAAAATGCAAAAGCGCGCCTAAAACGTACATGCAGCAAAGCAATAAAAACAAATGCAACAACAGCGCAACACACAAATTGAGCGAACACGCGCAAAGACAAAATACATAATAACAACAACAACAGCAACAATAACAGCAACAGCAGCAGCAACAACAAAGCTCACAACATGTGTGTGGGCGTGCAGTCGGCCCGCAGCAGCAGCAGCTGACGACGACGACGCAACGCGTTGCCTTTCAACACCCACACACAGCGAACGAGTTTGTGCTCTAAGTCTTTTGTTTCGGCGCGCGAGAACCCAACAACAGCAGCAGCAACAACAACAATAACAGCAAGCATAACATACATTGTTGTTGTTGTTGTTGCTGCTTTTTAACGCCGCTTCGATTTGCAGATGAGCGTGGGCTTCAGTGTGTGTGTGTGTGTGTGTGTGTGTGTGTGTGGCTAGATATACATAGCAAAAATTCATTGAGCAAATGTATATTTGTTTCCAACTCAAAAATAATTTTTAATTGCCTTGTTGTTTTGCTGCACTGCACTCTAATTTATTGTACATTTATAAACATAAATATACATTTATTTATTTTTTTTTTCCATCGCATTGACAGTTAATTATTCGTAATATTTGTCTTAATCATTTGCATACACGCGGCGCGCATAGCTTTAAAGTCTAAAGGTTTTCTAACAAATATAACAAATTGACTTACTTAATTTATGGCACAGAATTCATATTCAAATTGCCAATGATAAATTGATATTGCAATTTGTTGCAACTCTAGACCGGAAAGTGTAATCATTAGCCAGCCATAAAAGCAAAAGAAGAAAAAAATAATACACGTTGAATAATAATATTGTCAATAAAGCTCCAGCTGTTAATCTAATTGAAAAATTGCACATGCTTGAATTGCCCAATTTGATTTGCCTTGCAATATGCAAACCAACCCAAAACTATCTGAAACTGAGTACTTGTCTCAATTAAAGCCAAACTTAACATTACTTGGCGGAATCTTTAAGAAAAACTTAAGATATACAACAGAAAATATCAAAAAAACAACTTGGTATTTGATAATTCTACCAAATTAGCATTCGGACAAGTTACACATTTCGTTATTCATCGATTTCTATCAGCTGAAACTAAGTACCTGTCTCAATTAAAGCCAAACCTATCATAGCTTGGCGGAATCTTCAAAAAAAAAACCTAAGAAATACAACAGAAAACTTCAAAAAATAACTTGGTATTTCATAATTCTACCAAATCAGCAATCGGAAAAGTTACATATTTCGTTATTAATCGATTTCTAACAGCTGAAACTTAGTACCTGTCTCAATTAAAGGCTAAACTTAACATAACTTGGCGGAATCTTTAAGAAAACTTAAGATATACCATAGAAAACTTCAAAAAATAACTTGGTATTTCATAATTCTACCAAAGCAGCAATCGGATAAGTTACATATTTCATTATTAATAGATTTCTAACAGCTGAAACTAAGTACCTGTCTCAACTAAAGCCAAACTTAACAAAACTTGGCGGAATCTTTAAAAAAATCTAAGATATACAATAGAAAACTTCAAAAAATAACTTGGTATTTCATAATCTTACATTCGACCAAATCAGCAATCGGAAAAGTTACATATTTCTGTTATTAAACGATTTCTAACAGTTGAAACTAAGTACTTGTCTCAATTAAAGGCTAACCTCACTGATCTTTGCTAACTCGCACAAAAATCTTAAGTTGTAAAACCGAAAAATGCATAAAACTAAATGTTTTATAATAATTGTCTATTCTGCTCTGCATATTTCAACTGCAATCAGCTATTGATAAACTGCTGAAACTAAGTACCTGTCTCAATTAAGGGCTAACCTATCCGATTTAAACTTGCTCGCTTTATATGACTTAAGATTAACAATGAAACTTGGCAATAACAAAAACTACTGAGACATCAAATGTAACAATTGTGTCTACAACTGATAAACGCTACACAATTCGCCTGTTATCGAACCAAAGTGGCTGAAACTAAGTACACGTCTCAATTAAAGCCTTAAACTTCACTGAATGCGTGATAAAATGAGTTATACTACTGTAAAGAAACCAAAAACAAAACTATTAAAAAATAATATATATATAATATAATAATAATTTTATATACTGTATGTATTATTGTTTTGCCTTGGTTTATTTCCGAGAATTAACGATATGCATAAAAGTGCCAGCTAAACAGAATCTCAAAGTAGACAAAAAAAAATACAAAAACAAAAAAAAAGTTTCACTTTTTATCATCCAAAGGCATTAAAATAGTTAATTGGCTTTATTTAAATTTTTATTTCTTCCTCATACATAAATATGTGCCACAGCCAGAGCCAGAGCCAGAGTTAGATCTCGAGCCGAACAGACGCGCGATCGCTTAGCATAATTCTAGCCAATAGCTCAGTTAGTATGGCTAGATACAATATCTATAGTATATGGCATATATGCAAAGCACGCTGTTTTATAATAGCACAAGCTAACGATTCCTAAAGATTCAAAGTTTGTGACACGCACAAACCCAAAAATAAATAAAAATTTAAAAAAAAACTGTCGATCGTTGGCTCAGACTCACTAGCCAAGGCCTTTTCTGACGTTGCACGTTGAAGTTTTTAAAAATGCAAATTGATTTTTATGAACAAATTTAATTAGCTCGCAGCTAGAATCTTTGAGGCGCTGACAAAGCCCCAAAAATTTAAAAAAAAAAAAGCATAAGACAGAAGACAAATTTTTGAAAACAGAAAACAAAAACAAGGCTGCTAAATTATACAACAGTCCATTTGTATAAATTTCAATGCACACAACAAAAGACAACACACACACACACACACACACACACAGCAATTAAATGTGTTTTTGTGTGTCAAATTTCAATGAAAACCAAAGGAATTAAGTTAAAAAAGACAAAAATTACACAAAAATACAATACTCTAAATATTGTATAAGTTATAAGAAATGTTTAGAAGAGCTCTTAAAGCACACAAATTAAAGGAGGGGAGTTTTTTTTATATTTTTAATGTTTTTTATTGAAAGTAATTTAGTATGCGGTCATCGTGAATTCGCAACATAAATCGTAAAATTGATTATATAATGATATTCGAATGCAAATATTGATAATAGATTCTAAATGATGACTGCGATTCGAAACCGGAGCTAACAATACGAAATTTGTCGTTGAAAATATATATATAGATGAAATATAAATGGAATGCACAATATATTGAAAGCAATATTTAATAAATAATATAAAAGAATGGTTCTTAATGTTTGGCCCGGGACCGGTTAAGGGAATCAACTTCAAGTTTTGGTTAATGACGTCTTGATTTCACTTTCTTTGGACGCGTGAAACACTCATCAACTAAATGTTAATTTGAAGCGCCTAAACAGGGCGTGGCACTGCAGACATATAACTATATAAGTATATATATATAAATATCTTTATGAGCATATCTGAAGCTGAGGCTGAGGCTGTGTCTGTATCTTATAGATGTATCTGTATCTTGGCATATTACCTCATTTAGCGCGCGCGTCAACAGCGAAAGAGTCGAAAAACGTTTGACATTTTGGTGCGACCAATAAAAAAAAGCAATGCTAATTAACATATGCACATATAGTATATATAATTATATACCATATACCATATACAATGTGTATAAACTTTATATATATATATTATTTTTTTTCTTTCGTCTGTCGACAACGCATTTTAATTGGTTTCTTTCCACTCGACAACCGTCGACTGTTTCGATTTTATAGCGTTTTTTTTATAAACTGTACTTATTAATGCTGTTCAATAAAGCTGCCCGCTTGGCCAGGCTTTGTATATACATATATACATATGTATATATATATATATATGATATATATTTATGAATCAGCCAAGACAGAGCCAAAAGAACTCGCGTCTCGAGACGCACTCTTTTGTCAACTGTTCGTTTGACCTTCCGTGTTCATAATCAGTCATCAATCAACAATCAACATTGGCGACCATTAGACACAATGATCACACGTGCTGTTGTTGTTGTTATTATTATACCTGTTGTTGTTGTTGTTGTTACTATTATTAAGATCTGTATGTGTGCGATCAATCAATGTAAATCCCCAAAAATATTACAGACAAAACGCTGCTGAACCAAATTTGATAGCCTAAAGTACCTTTAAGTTAGAGCTGCAAATATATCGATACTGAGCACTATCGATACTTTCGATAGTATGATAGTATGAGTGCTAAATTTCAACAATTTTAAGCAAAATACTCCAACCCACAAAATTTACTTCCCACATAAAGTTTGTCTTTGATTTCATTATCCTCAAAAATAGTCAAGGCGCTTATGTTTCTGATAACCCAATGATATTTTCGATATATTCTATGCTAAATTTATAAAATTTCCTATCAAAATGAAGCTATAGTTTGTTTTGTGATAGTTTTTGAAAGTGTGCACAAGAAATGCTAGTGAGAACACAATCGATACTATCGATAGTGGCATCGATTATTTTGCAGAGCTAAGTTTAAGTTCAAGACCAAACAGTTGAAAAGCAAACCAAAAACAAAATCCAAACGAAATTTCACAGATATTGCGCGTGGATGCGGCCAGAACTGAAGCTGAGGCAACTGAGTCAGCATTAGAAATTAGCGATAGCTCCACAACAAGTGCAACTGCAACAGCAACTAGTCCCGCCAGAGCCGCAGCAGATCTAGAGATGTATGCTACCACGGGCGGCACACAGATTTATCTACAGGTGAGTGAGCGCGCGAGAGAGAGCGAGAGAGACTGAGATTGATCCCGCCAAAAAAAACTCCTGCAGACCTCACACCAGAGCACCACTGGAGCCACACAGCAGAGCGCCCTGCAGGCGCAGAGCCCCAGTCCGGGTCCATACATCACAGCCGATAGCTATGGCATGTATACGGCCACACGGCTGCCACCTGGCCCCCCGCCCAGCGCCACATTCATAACGGAGCCCTACTACCGTGAATACTTTGCACCCGATGGCCAGGGCGGCTATGTGCCCGCCGGCTCGGCGCGCAGCCTCTACGGCGAGGATGTCTCCGTTTCGGCGGCCACACAGCCCCAGCCGGTGGGTGGCGTCTACGAGGCGCGGTTTAGCAGCAATGGGCCCACCACCACCACAGTGCTTACCAGCAGCAATGCACACCACCACAGTCAGCAGCAGCAGCAGCAGCAGCAACAGCAGCAGCAGCAGCAGCATCACCAGCAACAGCAGCAGGAACAGTCGGTCAAAAGCGGCGGTACGCCACTCTATGCCAAGGCCATTACGGCGGCGGGTCTAACCGTGGATCTGCCCAGTCCTGATTCGGGCATTGGCACGGATGCCATAACGCCGCGGGATCAGAATCACATACAGCAGGTATACACAAATGATGCTATAACAATAATGTCCATTAGCGTCGTGCTCTGTCGTTCTAAGCAGCTAGTTTGAGTTAGTAACGAGTGACGAGTGACGAGTAACGAGTAACGAGTGACGAGTAACGAGTAACGAGTAACGAGTAGCACAAAAGCGTGTCCATTAAAGCGTTAGTTCTAGTCTTAGTTATATTATTCTTAACTTTAAGTAGCGCATAACGAGTAGCGATTAACGAGTAGCAAGTAACGAGTAGCTAAAAGCGTGTCCATTAAAATGTTAGTCTCTTAATATAAGTTTTATACCAAGCAGCAGCTAACTAATCCTTAAACATTCTCTGGTCTATTCCAAAACACCTTGCAGTCCTTCGACTATACGGAACTTTGCCAGCCGGGCACACTGATCGATGCCAATGGCAGCATACCCGTATCCGTGAACAGCATTCAGCAGCGCACCGTGGTGCATGGCAGCCAGAACAGTCCAACCACATCCTTGGTGGATACCAGCACAAATGGTTCGACACGTTCGAGGCCTTGGCACGATTTTGGACGCCAAAACGATGCTGACAAAATACAAATACCAAAAATGTAAGTTCATTTTCGACTGCTCCAGCTCAAAGACTGCGCTCCTCATATTTCAGCTATATAATTCTGGCATATCCTATGCTCTTTTCCTTCAACTCTAAATAGCTTCACAAATGTAGGCTTTCGTTATAATCTGGAGAGCCCCATAAGCTCGTCACAGCGTCGTGAGGACGATCGCATCACCTATATAAACAAGGGACAGTTCTACGGCATTACGCTGGAGTATGTCCACGATGCGGAAAAGCCAATCAAGAATACAACAGTTAAGGTAAGTTTCAGTTATTATATCAAGTAAAAAAAGAGGTTTATCTAGGGTAAAAGTCATAAATATCAATGGGAAATGTTATTTGAGTACTCCATATTACTATAAACAGGACTATATATCAATTTGTTTTGGAAGTTTTAAAGTTGTTCACAAACTTGACCCTCAAAACGACTTCTGTTCTATATTATATAAGAATACAACAGTTAAGGTAAGTTTCAGTTATTATATCAAGTAAAAAAGAGGTTTACCTAGGGTAAAAGTCAGAAATATCAATGGGAAATGTTATTTGAGTACTCCATATTACTATAAACAGGACTATATATTAGTTTGTTTTGATAGTTTTAAAGTTGTTCACAAACTTGACCCTCAAAACGACTTCTGTTCTATATTTTGTCACGTCCGCAACAGCATTTTGCGCTTATTTATATCGTTGATGAAACAGACTAAGAAATATTTGAAAATACTCCTTAAAAGCTATTTATCACCATGGGTAAGTTTCAATTATTTCCATATAGAGCGCCAATGCGATTTAAGTAGATGCGTTCAAGTGTAACGTCCGTCACGCAGGATTAGCCCATATGGTATTGATATGAGATTTCGAGTTGTGGAGCAGTTGAGAATTAGTTTCTCTTATTGTTGTTGCCATCGACACGACTCGTCCTCGGGGCTTAGGCAAGTAACCCTTGATGGGCCCTATTTGTCAGTGCTCATGCCTTGAGGAGAATGTCAGTTGCCTGAGCGCTAATAAAGTTTGGCAGCTCTCGCCACCCTTTGCTCAATTACACAACACACAACTACACACGCACACACACAGAGACTGAAGGAAGGAACACGAACTACACACATTCATATCCTGCTTAAGGCTCTGCCGTCTTTGGTCCTTACTTATATGCATATCCTGAACGCTGACGGCGCCGATGATAAATGATAAATGATACTCTGAGGCGCTGCCTTTATGAGAATTTGAATATGCCGCTCAATGCAAATTGTGCGCCTTTCAACACACAGTTTGTTTGTTCAGGACTTGGGCTTGGGATCAGGATCGGGAGCAGGACACTCGCAGTACACAATACACATCAACATCATCAATCAGATAAGCTTAAATGACGTCTTCTGACTGCTACTGAAAATGCAAATTGTAAACTGAACCCGTTGAGATCTGAAGAATGACAATCAAAGTTACAGTTGAAAATGGGAAGTGGATGTGGAAGTGGAAATGTGGAAGTGCCAACTGTAGACTAAGTAAACAACAATTGTGTTTGTGATTGAGTTCCTTTTTGGGCATAGTAGGGTTCAGCTTTGGAACTGTCTTTCAAGTATTTGCATACGCGCAGCAGAAAAAAGTTGCGACAAATTAAAGAAGAAACTTAGATTAAAAAAGGGAAAAAAGATCTTGAGGATCTAGAGTTGTAGAGAGCTTCAACTGTTTATCCTGGCTACCCTCAGGGCGTTCGGGCTGCCCAACTAATTGTAGCTTATGAAGTGCCATACCATCTCATATTACCATAAAACTGCAATATTTTGCGTAAGGCGCTAGAAAAAAGTGTCAAAATGAATTTACGAGTTTATTTGTTTAACCCTCTTGCCCTTTTTTGGGCCCCGAAACAGACAATGGCATATCCCATAAAACACATTTAAAGAGTAACTGTAGAAACTTAAGAACCTCAAAAGTAAATCAAGAAAATTCAAGCAGCCCATTTGCATAGTCGTGTCCATTTCCATTTCCATTACCATTTCCCAGCTCCTAACGGTGAAAATCTAGCAACAACAACGAGTATAATTTACGAGCTGATTAGCCCATGAATATTTATGTTAAATATAACCAAAGACCCAAGAAAAAGGCGCACAAAATACACAAAAATATTTATGCCAAGTAATCAGTTAGTGCGTTGCCAAAGATCAAGATCACAACTGAACAAAGAAGGGTTGCAATTTCGTCCTCGGGATCGGGATCGGGATGCGCGTATCTGTGCGCTTCCTTTGCGCTGTCACCATAATTATTCAAAATGTTAAAAAAAAAATAACACATAAATGATGCACACAAAATGCAAATGTGCTTGGGAACAGACATATAGACAGTAGAAAAGTGCTAGATACTTTTCTGCTAAATCGAATTCGTCCTTTTGTGCGCCTGCTTCTAATCCTTTTGACTTTATAGGGTGCGAGTAATGCATAGCCTGGCAACATATGTCACAACTCGTATATGTCAAGGAACTATAACTATAAACCAATTTGACTGACACATACCCTGTAAACAGCTGACAAATCGCAGAAATATCATTTCCGAATAAGCTGAGTTCATGCCTAACAGATAACTGGCAGTATATTTGACGGCTAGTCAGAGTAGATCATATATTCTAATAGATATAACTTGTCTGTGTCTGTCTGGAATTTGTTATTATATGTTATAAATATACACAAAGAAAATCAGCTCAAACTCATATAATTGATATAATATACTATGTCTAGTTTTTATAGAATTTTGCTTAGAGCTCTACATTAGTGCTAGAAAAGCACATTAATATCAATTCAATTATCTGACACGTGTGAAATAGAGATCACATCTGACAAAACTGACAGTACTGCTCAGAACTATAGAAATACAACTAATATATCAAATTAATATAAATAAACTAAGGATGCCCAAGAATTCTGTACAAATGTTGCCAACTGAGAAAGAAATTAGAACAACTTACACGTAAAGTTAGAGCGTTTGTATGCAATCTTGCTTCGAAATTCATCGCAAAGAATCTACTATATAGCTTTAGCTTAATATATATATATTTATTTACAAAATAATTACAAATAAGCAAGAGTTTAATCAACATAATTTACAGCACATATTATGCCAAACAGAAATGACTTTACTTCTGCGCAAGTTGCGTGGATGAAAAATCATGCAAAAATTGCAGCGCCTAAATCAGATATTCCAACTTGTGTGTGAACTCAGCCCAATTTGAATTAGACCAAGTTAACATATTGGGTATAATACAATTTGCATACAAAATTTAAGCAGATTATAGTTATGTATCATTATTAAAAAACCTTTCAACACATTATATGATAACTTTATGAATTTCTTTTAATTATTGTTTCTTTACTGGTTTTGTTTATCTGTCTTCTTTTTTTGCAGAGTGTGATCATGTTAATGTTTCGTGAGGAGAAGAGCCCCGAAGATGAGATAAAGGCCTGGCAATTCTGGCACAGTCGTCAGCATTCCGTGAAGCAAAGAATCTTGGATGCAGGTGCGTAAAGAACGAATCAAGCGAACTCCAGCAGCGTTTCCGAGTGTGTGCCCAGTGGCCAGTGGCCAGTGGCCATTGGGCCATTGTATAGGATTTCTAGCCGTAAATTGTTGGTTTTATTGAAAAACTGCTACCCAATGTACTATGGTGAGGGGTTGCCGGGTAGCCGGGATGTTGAAACTCTGCCAGAGTTATGACATTGATAAACGCGCAATGCGTTCGTTCGGGTTTGTTTGATTGCAGATAATCTCCGTAAGTTTGCAAGAGTTCTCTTTGACTTAGGAGCAGTGTTGCACACTTAGCTATTTTATAGTCAGATCTGGCTTTTGATTAAAAGTTAGACAACTGAAATCTTTTCAAATTTGTAGTAGACTGTAAAACTGACTTTTCTTCTTTAATTAATCAGCTACTTTTTAGCTACTCTTTCAGAAAGATGTTTCTTGTATAGATTGTCTTACCTCTATTAGTATAGATATATTATGGTTCTTGGGTTAATCTAGTGCAAATATTGAGCTTACTATCAGAGAATACAATATTATTGGTTTATAAACTGTTTAATTTTAAGGAAGTACATACAAATCTGAGCTGAAGTTTATCCATTTTCAAATTCTAGTCGAAACAAACCATTTTAGTAATCTTTCTTTTTGAATTCAAAGCAACAATTTCATAAAATTTTCTAAAAAATATGGCGTTCTACAAATCCAAGCTAAACAGAAATCATTTGCTTATTTGTGTTTCCTATAGTGAGTTTTGAAGTTTTAAGTTTCATATTCCTTATTAAAATTCTCCTCCTACGCGTTTCGGAGTTTGTTATGCCTTCCTCAGGGAGGAAAAACATTTGAAAAACATCAAAATTTCAAACTAATCTTAATTCCTAAAAGATATATTGAATATTTGGCTTTAAAACGACATCAAAAATATTCAAACAAAACAGGAAAAATGTTTTTATTTCATTCAAAAACGAAATGGGAAACGAATCGGAAGAAAAACCATTCGGAAATGGAAACAGCCCTGAATATTTTTGCTCAAGTGATACCAATCAGGTTTAGGAGTAGAAAGAATTTGTGTTTATAAGTAGTATTGTGTTTTACAATTGTAGAAAAATTAACATAAATTAAGCCAAAAACTGTTAGAAGGTGGATCTTGTCGATAAACTCGATTGTTTTGTAAATATCGCCCATAGTGTATAGCTTTTTTTCTCCCAGTTTTAGTGTGAGCTATCTTTTTAGCTGTTTTTGGTGGCAATTTCAGCTTTGTTTTGGTTAAACGATAGTTGGCAACACTGGCTAGGAGCAGGTTGCCGCTTTGCCGGCTGCCGGTTGCATCCTGTTGTGCGCCTGCCCCATCAAACATAACTCATTAGGCACTTGTCACAGAAATTTTCCTTAATTGTTAATACAAACATAGTACGATTGACTACCCCCCTGCCCCCCTCACACACACATTTTTGCTGCTGTTCGGTTTTCTTTGAATGTTTTGTATTTTTTGTAACTTTTTGCAGACACTAAGAACTCGGTTGGCCTGGTTGGTTGCATTGAGGAAGTGTCGCACAATGCCATTGCCGTTTACTGGAATCCATTGGAGAGCTCTGCCAAGGTAAGTTCTAAGCTCCCCCCCCCCCCCCCCTATCACATCACCCCTGCGCAGGCCGCCATTTTGTTTGTGGCGAGCGCCGCCTTAATTAAAAAAGCGACAACAAAAAATCACATTTTATGAACGAGACGGCAAATAAATGACCCCAGTGTGTGTGTGTGTTGTGTGTGTGTGAGTGTGTCTGTGTGTGTGTGTGTGTCTCTGTGTGTGCAAGAATTAATTTGTGATTTATTTTCAATTGCAAGTACAACGCAAATTATTCAACGCGCGTCGCCAGTTGGCTCTATTGCCGTCTCTGTTGCGCGCATGGCCAAAACAGTTGCCATCTCGCTTGCTCAGCGTCAGATATTTGTTTTGTTGTTGCTTTTCGTTTTTCAAAAGAATAATTTATGCATTTATTTATTTATGACACTTAGTTTTAATCACCTGCCTCGACAATTTCAGTGTGTGTGTGTAGCTGTGTGTGTGTGTGGCTGTGTGTGTGTGTCTGCTGGGTATATTGCCACAGCTTTGACTACAAGTCTGAGCTCCCAGCGCGTTTAATTTAGCAATTATCAGCAATTTTAATCGCCTCAAATATTTGCAATTCTATCGAGCGTCAAGCGCCAGACGCCGTCGGATTATGTATACGCCCCGCTGAACCACCGAACTAGCAAACCACCGACCCACCGAACCACTGAACCACCGCAAAGCCAAACAGCTTAGCCAGGCAATTGGCATGCAGATGCATTCAAACGTCTACCTCCCTCCCTGCCTCCCTCCCTCCCCAGCGCCAAGCTCCGCCCAAAACAAAAACTACCGCAGCGTCGGCTAAAACAAATGTCATTAAGTAGCGAGTTTAGGCGACTAGCAGTTACCCTGTAGCAAGCGCGCAAGGCTCTTCTATTAATAGATCTATCTAGTTTACTGGGACTGAAAACCAAAAACAACCTCCGTAGCTCAAACTGAAAGCATCGATGATAGTATCGATGCTTTTTAGGTACACTTTCATTTCTGCTTTGTTTTAAGTTCGGTATCTTCAGATCTTAGCTGGGTAGTTATCTTTTTGAAATCGACTTTCTTTTTATAACAATTAGAAATAAATAAGGGAGTTCAGACTACATACATACATGAGTTTCGTATTATGCGACCCTTGATGATCATAGTTAGATAAAGAGATCGATAGATTTGGACATAACAATCTTAAATATTCGTATATCATATACCAAGACTCTGATTATGTGATCTATGCTGATCATAGTTAGATAAAGAGATGATAGGTTTAAAGATATCAATCTCAAATATTCGTATTATGATATACGAAGGATATACGATATCATACGATATACCAGGAATGTACCATGTGATCTATGCTTATAATAGTTCGATAAATAGATGTATAGATTCGGATATTCGTATATCAAGTACTAGGTCTTTTTTTCCAATGAAGCTGTAGTTTGTTATATTCCATTCTTGGCTAGGCAAGTAAGTATAACTGAAATTTAACAGTAACTTCTTCTATATAAAGTTTTTGAGTATTCACATACCAAATTTGCTAACTCTAGCGCTTAAATTCATGGATTTAAAAGATAGATAAAGAGATTGATAGGTTTAAAGATAACAATCTTAAATATTCGTATATCATATACCAAGGACTCTATTATGTGATCTATGCTTATCATAGTTAGATAAAGAGATTGATAGGTTTAAAGATAGCAATCTCAAATATTCGTATATCATATACCAGGAATTTATCATGTGATCTATGTTTATCATAGTTAGACAAAAAGATAAAGATATCAATCTCAAATATTCGTATATCATACTATACCAGGAATGTACCATGTGAACTATGCTTATAATAGTTCGATAAATACATGTATAGATTCTGATGTTCGTATATCAAGTACTAGATCTTTTTTTCCCAATGAAGCTCTAATTTGTTATATTCCATTCTTGTCTAGACAAGTAAGTTTAACTGAAATTTAAAAGAAACTTCTGCTCTATAAGGTTTTTGAGTATTCACATACCAAATTTGCTAACTCTAGCGCTTAAACTCATGGATTTGTAAGATAGATAAAGAGATTTATAGGTTTAAAGAAAGCAATCTTAAGTATTGGTATATCATTTATCATATCATGAAGGACTCTATTATGTGATCTATGCTTATCATAGTTAGAGAAATAGATGTATAGATTCAGAGATAAGAAGCTTAAAGA